>JANQBM010030550.1:0-10936 GCA_025594535.1 Erythroxylum domingense | reverse complement strand
GTTCAAAAACAACATTTGCCTCCTTGTCCTCTTAAAATGTAACTTCATTCATGAAGTTCACCTTTGTTTCCTCTTCACTCTGAGGCATTAATAAGCTCAAATAATATGATGTATTCAACTCAACATATTCTAATGAAAAAAAATCTCTCTTTGAATTTCCAATAGCTAGCTTTGATTTTGGCAAGGCATTATGTTATTTTATCTATAAAATGTTCTTCTTGCTATTGTTTTTATAAAGATTCAACGTAAACATAATCATTCCATCCATTAGGATAAAAGTTGCTCCACTCTTAATTATAGGTATTCTCATATGGTGCATTTTGAGGCTGGTTTCATATTCAATATGAATGCTCAAACATATAGTTCATTGCCAGACGATCATGATTTTAATGGTTACTCGTAACAATGTCCCAACCTAACATAGATATCGGTTGAGCTTCTGAATACATGGAACCATTGCTTTCATTACAAGTTTGTGATGTTTCTATACACGATGACGTATTATAAATTCTATAAGACTACTATCCTGTCCATCCTTCCATTATGGTTTGTAGTTATAGTGATGAATCTTAAATCTTAACATTAAATCACAAACACAAAATCAAAAAAGAGAGGTTCAAAAGATAGATAAATGAATAAGTCAATAATAATAATAAAACAAATAAATAAAATAATGGCTAGATTAATAAAAGCTAGGCTTTCCTAATATTACAATCCCTGACAATGGCACTAAAAACGTAACTGAATTACCTCACTTATAAAGATATAAAGTTTTAACAACAAGGGCACGATGTAGTTGTAGATAGCATTAATAGGTAAGGGTGTTATCCATGAGGACTATAAGTACTAGTATTCCCTTTTTCTATTATCTAACTACCGAATCAGACTATGAATTTACCTGAAAATTAACAAAATGAATTAAACAAAAGTTGACACAGTAATGAAATCATATAAAAAAATATTACAATTACTTAATATCAAATAAATAGTACCTAGGTGATGAATTCTCCTAAGATATCTTAAACAATAACCCTTTATTATGCAATTAGATTATTGACTATTGGACCTTGAAAATTCCTATCTTATGTTAATATCTTTCTTAAGACTATTAACAGCTAACCCTCGGTTGATTAACTCAAATCTTTTTTCTAGTTAAAACCCCTAAGATTACGTTATTGATTTGTGAATTTCACCATTAAGTTTGACACTAATTTAGAGGATTATGTTGACCTATCTCTATGTTTGCATGCAATGATTTGTTCACACAAAAGGATTTCTCAATCTCAATCGTATGAAATCAAATATTGGACTAATATTCTCAATATATTAGTTCAACAATATCACGTATAATTGAATTGGAAAAAATCAATCTATAAAACTTCATTAAATAAAAGCCTATATCATCTTATCATCACAGCTTAGGATTCATGACATCTAGGCACTAAACAATTTAGTTCCTACATATAGAAAACGAGGTCAATAATAAATGGAAATAAATAATTCATATTCTAAATCTCCATTTTGTCTATAAAAAATGTTTTTTGCAATTTGGATTAAACAGTGTTCTCCATCAGATCTTGTAACATAATGTTTGTATTTTCCTCGTCCTCTATTCAGAATAATAATCTTAGAATATTTTAGTTTTATAAACATTTAATTTTAGTTAAATGATCAAACCTTTCTAATAAATTTATATCAAGTTCCAGGTAGTTTTATGCCTAGTTATGTAAACGGTCGTTGAAAGTATCAAATGAATATTTATAGTAATCACCAGAGAAATTGCACATCCATGCTTCTCCTGTAGATCATATTTCAATGATAATTCTATGTAAGATCGAGCATGCGTGTTATCTGTAAGGTTTCTTGCGAAGCAAAGGTAGCAACACCATTTGTCATTCTAAACCACTAGCAAATTCGTTAAACCAATCGGTAGCTAACCACATTCACAATCTGCGACTCAAAATCTAATTACATGTTATTTGGATATTCTTTAAATACATATATACAGATTAGGTTGTGATGATCAGAGGTGAATTTACAGAGAAATTTATGAAACTTCATTTCATTTCGTATAGCCCATGTTTCTATATAAATGAAGTGGATACCATGTAAATAAACGATCAAAAAAAGCTTCCACTACTCATTAAAAGGCTTTTAGCTTCCAATCAAAATATCATTACGGATTCAGAACAACAACAAAGAAGGCAAAGAAATGGTGGCAATGGGGTACCAAGGCTGATCCCAAACAGAGGTGGAGTTTTGAAGAGTAGCATAAAGAAGGTGGTTAATTCGATTGTTGGGAAAAACTTCAAATCCTCTTCAACTGTTCGTCCTTCTTAGTTAACCTCTATATATTCTCCTAGTTCCATACCTATCGTTTGGGCTCTTATTTCTATTGTTATTTCATTTTTCAGAATCAATGGTAAAAGAAAATTTGTATTATTAATGTATGATATAGAATGATTAGGCTTTGGGGTTCATCCTTATCAAAGTTTATTCTTTAATAAATGTCCCGTGCTTTTCATTTTTCCATCACGGTCTTGTACTTTTATTATTCAATTAGTCTTCAAAATTTTATTGGAATAACTTTTTTTGTAATTTTTTCTATCATATGTCACAAGCTTATATAGCTTATGTTTTAAGAAATCTCAAGAAATGTGGTCATTTGAATGTAAATTTATCACCTAAAAAAGAGAATACAAATATCTTATTGTAATTAATCTATAATATTAGTTTTTTATTTCAATAACTTCAAAATCCATTTGCTTCTTTGCTCATATAAAATATTTTAAAAGTTGATTTAACATATGTGTTATGTTATGTTGATTTGAAAAATGTAAGGAGCTATATGCTTATATATTAGTTAAAGTTTCTCTCTTGGAATTATAATATCCCAAATTATTTCAAACGTAATTTAAAATAATAAAAGTTTCTTTTATATTAAATAAAAATACAAGAGAGATCTAAATATTTATCTTATGATTTATTTATATTTGAAAAAAATGAAGAATACTATGAATAAAATTCTTAACTCAACTATTTCCTCAAAAATAAAGAAAATGTGTTAGCAAAAAGAAATTGGGATCACTACAAGAAAAATGTTATTTATCGATGGAAAACCTAGGAATTCCTTCGGTAAGTCAACTTAGCACCGGAATTTACCAACAAACAAAGGCGTCATTGAAACAGTCGTAGGCAATAATTTTTGACGAATTACAGAATATCCGTCAGTAAATTTACTGACAGAAAATTTATATAACCAACAGTGAATAAACTAATGGTTGTTT
The DNA here is from genome assembly GCA_025594535.1 of Erythroxylum domingense. Lineage (NCBI taxonomy): Eukaryota > Viridiplantae > Streptophyta > Magnoliopsida > Malpighiales > Erythroxylaceae > Erythroxylum > Erythroxylum domingense. The sequence continues at coordinate 7,649 of JANQBM010030550.1, read as the reverse complement.
GCGTGATTGACCGTCAGTACATTTCTAACAGCTAATATTTTTCTGTCAGTAGATTTGCAGACATTATTGTTTATTCTGTCTTTAAGTTTATTACAACATTATAGAAGGTTATGTTTATTTCGTCGGAGAGTATACCGATGGTTTTTCACACAAACCCTGTCAGTAAATTTGGCGAAAGAATTCATTATTCCGTTGACAAATTAATGTCAATATTACCTATGATTTTGTTATTTTTAGTCGGTAAATATACTTGATTTTACCGAAACACATTTGTTATTCCATCGGTAAATTATCCATAAAATTTAAAAAAAATATACTGTCATTAAATTTTATTTGGTGATCTTACGGTTGATGCATAATTTAAATAGTTATGAATTATTTGTGCATAATAATTTGATTTGTTTATACATTTAAATTGTTTAAAGAGAAAGTTGATTAATGATATAAAGTTAAAATTATCTTAATTGATAATAAAACACTAAATTGCACATAATAAGTATTTGTAATTCAAATGAAATGCCTATATGTACACTACTGATTTGGTGAGTGCGGATGGTTTGATTACTGCGATGAGGTGCTACCCCTCTCCTTCAACTCATCCATCTTATTACGGAGCTAAGCTATGTACTCCGTCGACTGTTACAACTGAGTTGCCAATGTCTGCTATGCTTCGAAGCTCTTGGACTTTATTGGTTATGGACTGCCTACTAAATGCTGCTGTACTGGACGTAGAGGATTGCGAATAACATGTGTTCACAAATGAACCTAAACCGAGTATCATTCCATGACGATCCCTACCACCCGTTGCATGAAGATATGTTTGAGTCTCGTCAACGTCTTCAGACTGCTGAGACTGTCATTGAATGCTTTTTTGTATTTGGTCCTATCAAAAGGTAATGTTTATATCAGTAAGTGATAATTATTAGGCATTAGTATTACACTAAAAATTTCACATACATTTAGTTCTCTACATCAGGTGTTGACGAATGTCACGCTATCATGCTTCTTAGTGTGAGTATGTAAAAATAGTTAACAACGTGTAGGCCTCATGCTCATAGACTTTTCCTGCATAAGAATAAAATGTTATAAGTGAACTAGAATTTATAAAAATTTCGGCATAGTTTCTCTATTTTTATGATTTTTACCCTCTATTGACAAAGAAAATAACTCAATAACATAACTATATATGGCACTAGACATCTATAACGTTATCATTCTCCATAATACACATATTTTCATTCCAAAATTCACACATCAAATTAAATTGAAATACATCAAAGTAAAAAAATTAGAATATAAATGTAAAGTGTAGATACTTACAAGCCTCTTTGTATGCTCGTGGTGGGCAATAGATCTTCCTGTAAGTACGAGAATACTCTCTCCCCTCGGTCTTCCGCGTTTGTTGGTAAAATTACACTCTAAAGTAGACATTTCCTCAGATGATGTCCAATACCACTGTCATTGACTCCATATTTGTTCATAAATATAAAGCAATTGTAAACCAGCCTTGTGTATTGCACCAACAAAGTCTCAATAATGTGTACATGCTAGTCTCACCCATAATTTATAAATGACTATGTCAAATTCAGAATCTAAACAAAATTCATTCTAAAACAAAAGGAAAAACATTCGATAAATACTTATAATGTAATAATATTTATTTAAATTTAAAAAAATATACTGTCATTAAATTTTATTTGATGATCTTATAGTTTATGAATAATTTAAATAATTATGAATTATTTGTGCATAATAATTTGATTTGTTTATACATTTAATTTTTTTAAAGAGAAACTTGATTGATGATATAAAGTTAAAATTATCTTAATTAATAATAAAACACTAAATTATAATAAGTATTTGTAATTCAAATGAAATGACTACAAGTACACTATTGATTTGGTGAATATGGATGGTCTAATTGCTACGATGAGGTGTTACCCCTCCCCTTCAACTCAGCCATCTCATTACAAATTTGAGCTATGTACTTCATCGACTGTTACAATTAAGTTGCCAATGTCTGCACTATGCTTTGAAGCTCTTGGACATCATTGGTTGTGGATCGCCTACTAGATACTGCTGTACTGGATGTGGAAGATTGCGAATAACATGTGCTCACAAATGAACCTAAACCGAATATCCTTCCACGGCAATCCCTACCACCCACTGCATGAAGATATGTTTGAGTCTCCTCTACATCTTCAGGCTGCTGAGACAGTCATTGAATGCTTTCTTGTATTTGGTCCTATCAGAAGGTAATGTTTATATTAGTAAGAGATAAATGTTAAGCATTAATATTAAACTATAAATTTCACATACATTTAGTTCTGTATATTAGGTGTTGATGAATGTCACATCGTCATAATTCTTAGTGTGAGTGTGTAAAAATAGCAAACGGGGTGTAGGCCTTATACCCATAGACTTTTCCTGCATAAAAATAAAATGTTATAAGTGAACTAGAATTTATAAAAAGTTCGACAAGGTTCCTTTATTTTTATAACATTTTCCCTCTATTGAACAAAGAAAACAACTCAACAATACAATCATATATGGCACTAGACATTTATAGCATTATTATCCTCCATAATACATATATTTTCATTTCGAAATTTACAGATGAAATTAAATTGAAATACAACAAAGTAAAAAAATGATAATATAAATGTAAAGTGTAGATACTTATAAGTCTCTCTGCATTTATATTGGCAGAATTATGCTCTAAAATATTAGCAGAATTACGTTCTAAAATAGACATTGTCTCAGATGATGTCCAATACTACTGCCAATGACTCCATATTTCTTCAGAAATATAAAGCGGTTGTATACTAGCCTTGTGTATCGCACCAACAAAATCCCGATAATGTGTACGTGCTCGTCTCACCCATACTTTATAAATGATCGCTTCAAATTCAGAATCCAAAAAAAAATTCTTTTTGAAGAAAAAAACATTCGATAAATACTTATAATGTAATAATATTTATCTAATTAATGTAAAAAATTAATTAAAACAGAAAAAAATTTTGTATCTCAAACTCTTGATAATAAAATTCCTTTATGGCTTGAGAGATATTCTTACATATATAACCCTTATGATCAATCTTCTCCTAAAATTTGTATGTCATGTTTCTGAAGCACAGTCTAAACATAATCAACCTAATATAAATAATAATAATTTTATACCATTTTTAAAATTTAAACTTATAACTTTATTATAAACATATAGTGTTTTATGTATTTTCACTTACAAATTATTGACAATTGTAATGTAAGTTCCTCCATCAAGTCCTTTAATTCCAGATTGGCAACTGCCTCCTTAATCTATATTGTTTATCCCTGATATCTCTGTCGGTATAGGAGTAGTGGTTGATGTAGGGGTGGTGGATGGTGTAGTAGTAGGTGCGGAAGGTGATGCCTCATTTGTAAGTGTAATAGCTGTAGGGTGAGGAGGTGATTCAGTTCCAGTTGTTGAATGTGATGCTTCACTGGAAAATAAGTATCTACAAATCATTGTCTGAACCTTAATCACATTATATCATGTTTTTTATTTAGTAGTGTATTTAAACCTAAAATTAAAATTTGATTGAATTCTTTAGAAATATAACAATTTGAATTCAATATTTAATATAATATATTAAAAAGGAAGCAACTTATTTGTTGAATATAATATTCAATTACAAACACAAATTAATCGTTATCATCACTTAATTGTAAATCAAAATCATCTTTTTTTTCTAAAGAATTAGAATCAAACTCAGGCTCTTCTTCAAATCTCTAGCCCTCTTCATCCACTCCAGATAAAATTGAACTAAATCCCTTCATGTTTGGCATTAATTTAGGTGAGGATTATATTTTTGTCCTTTTTAATTCGTCTAATGTCAATGTCTATAACATTGCATGCGTTATTGGCTAGGGTATGAGGTTCTTCAACCTCTAGGTTTCAGATATACATAATATTGTTATTTGCATATAGATCCAACCTATGTATCTTAATTAGAATAACTAAATGGAACAGAATAAAAAAATTATCAATTAAAATAAAGTTTGTACAAAAATACTAAAGGTGATTGGCTTTAGAGTACTACTCTAACAATCTCCTACTTGCACTCAAGTCAATCATCTTTGTATCTAATACTGTAGGCGAGTACACAAGAATCAAATTTTGCTTGAGGAAGTGTCTTAGTTTGTGAATAATGCACATGTTGTAAGATAATGATAAAGGTATAACGTATTAAAATAATAAATCTAACTAACTACATTAGTGCCCTTTTATGTAACAAACTCTTAACAAAATAAGGAATAATAAAACTTGCTGAATCTTTGGTTGACTAAAATAGTTTGTCTTGTGGGAAGTGGGAACCGTCTGTACTTAAGGTGGCTACCAATAATTCATCATTAGTTTACTTATTTGACTCCTCCCATTATTCTTTCTCAATCACCTTTGTCCACTATTATACTTTCTCTTCCTAAAAAGGGGCTTCCTTCTCTCCTTCTTCCTCAATCGTTTTTTCCCATTCTTCTACTTCCTCCTCTTGGATAAGGGTCCTTCTCTTCTTAAACCTCTACTTTCTCTATGTTTAGTTCTTCTCATCCCTTAAAAACAATAGTTACCTCCTCGTCCTCTTAAAATGTAACTTCAGTCATGAAGTCCACCTTCATATCCTCTTCACTTTGAGGCATTAATAAGCTTAAATAATGTGATGTATTCAACTCAATGTATTCTAGTGAAAAAAATCTCTCTTTGAAGTTCCAATAGCTAGCTTTAATTTTGGCAAGGCGTTCTATTATTATATCTATAAGATGTTCTTCTTGATTTTGTTATTGTAAAGATTCAATTGAAACGTAATCATTCCATCCACTAGCATAAAAGTTACTTCACTCTTTATTATAGGGATTCTCATATGGTGCACTTTGTGGCTTGTTTCGCATGCAATATGACTACTCAAGCATATAGTTCAGTGCCAAACGTTCATGATTTTAATGGTTACTTGTAACAATGTCCCAACTTAGCATAGATATCGATTAAGCTTTTGAATACATGTCACCATTGCTTTCATTCCAAGTTTGTGATCTTGCTATTCACGATGATGTATTATAACTTCCATAAGAATACTATCCTCTCCATCCTTCCGTTGTGGTTTGTATTTGTAGTGATGAATCTTAAATCTTAACATTAAATGAAAAACACAAATTCAAAATAGAGATGTTCAAAAGATAGATATATGAATAAGTCAATAATAGTAATAAAGTAACTAAATAAAATAATGGCTTGATTAATAAAAGCTAGGCTTTCCTAATATTACAATCCTAAAGAATGGTGCTAAACACTTGACTGAATTACTTTACTTATAATGATATAAAATTTTAATCGCAAGGGCATGATGTAGTTGTAGCTAGCATAAATAGGTAAGGGTGTTTCCCATAAGGACTATAAGTACTAGTATTCCCTTTTCTATTATCAAACTGTCGAATCAGACTACGAATTTACTTGAAAATCCACAACTTCAATAACTTCAAAATCCATAACTTTAACAACTTATTACTTTTTTATTTCAATAACTTCAAAATCCATTTGCTTCTTCGCTCATATAAAATATTTTAAAAGTTGATTTAACATATTTGTTATGTGATATTGATTTCAAAAATGTAAGGAGTTATATGCTTATATATTAGTTAAAGTTTCTCGGAGAGAAATTATAATATCCTTAATTATTTTAAACGTAATTTTAAAAAATAAAATTTCCTTTTATATTAAATAAAAATACAAGAGAGATCTAAATATTTATCTTATGATTTATTTATATTTCAAAAAAATGAAGAATATTATGAATAAAATTCTTAACTCAACTTTTTCCTCAAAAATAAAGAAAATGCGTTAGCAGAAAGAAATTGGGATCACTACAAGAAAAATGTTGTTTTTCGACGGACATTATCAATGGAAAACCTAAGCATTCAGCGGGCAAACCATGTTAGCAACGGAATTTATCGACAGACAAAGGCGTCGTTGAAACAGCTATAGGTAACAATTTTCGACGAATTACAGAATATCTGTCAGTAAATTTAAAGACGAAAAATTTATGTAATCGACAGTGAATATGTAACATCCCGTTACCTATACGACTAGAATAGTTATTTATGAGACCTTTATATGACTTAAGATAAATGAACGTTAGACATAAGTTATTTGGGACTCACATATTGTTTGGCACACTCATACAATTATACATGCTCTCATTTGGCATTTCCAGGTAAGTATGACAAATTGTGATTATGATAAATAGTGAATCAGTGAAAGATAAATAGCACATGTGAGGGACAAGCAATGGACCCACGTATAATATTGTTTAAGTTAGGAAGACTCCACTACAGTTTGTAATTATGACAAATAGTGAGTCAGTAGAGATAAATAACACACGTGAGGGACATGGAATGGACTCACGTATTATATTGTCTAAGTTAGGAAGAATCTACCGTTCTCATTCTTCACGGAAACCCTCCACATTGTACTTCTCTTCCCTGACCTTCATCACCGAATAGCGACTTAGCAGCTTTTGCGGTGCCGGCTTTAATTTCAGTGTTAGAGCACTTACATTGAGCACTTGTTAAGCGAGTAAGTGATTGTAATGTTGTCTCTACTGTGTAAATAAGCATGTGCATGTTGGATATACATATCTACATGAAAAGGGGTTCACAGTGGAGAGAATAGATATGAAGGTTCTGGATATTGGTTAAATTGAAAAGCAAACGCAGAAGAAAGGAAATGCAGAAATAATACACAAGTATGGATAATAGTCTGCGATTTTGGCATTTATGTGAGTTTTGGGTTTTTGAGTGATTTGGTGTTCTGGAGTTAAAAAGAAAGTAGTATAGATGATATTTTCATGTTAGAGGTATAACAGCAATGACAATGATGTATAGAACTTGTATAGGCATGAAAGATGATAAGTTCTACTTCATATGTTTTCTGTATCCTCTGTAAAGATGCAGAGATGCATCCTCTAGGAGTTATTCTCTTTTGTAAGAGATCTTCTTCAGTAAAGTTATCTTCTTTTGTGAGGATGCATCGTCTGTTAAGATGCATTCTTATATGAGCCAGACTTCGTCTGTGTTTTGTATTCTTTGTGAACCAACTTCTTCTGTGATGATGTCATCTTAATCTGGATGATGTCATCTTCCTCTGTGTTTTGATTTCCTCTATCTTTTGCTTCGTCTGTCTTTTGTTTCGTCTGTGTATTGCTTCTTTTGCTTTTTGCATTCGTTTGCTTTCGACCTAAATGGCTGAACTTCGTCTATGTTACTGTTTATAAACTTCGTCTATGTTACTGTTCATGAACTTTGTCTATGTTACCATTCATGAACTTGGTCTATGTTACTGTTCACATACTTCGTCTGTGTCACTATTCCCAAGTATCGTCTGTCTTCCTATTCACAGACTTTCTCTGTGTTACTATTTAAGAACTTCTTCTGTGATGACGTCAGCTTCCTCTGAGTGACGTCATCTTCTTCTGTGTCTTGCTTCTTTTGTTTTTCGTCTATACCTATTTTCTGTCCCATTTTTGACCACTCAGAAGATAGAAATGCCCTCATAGGTCTGCATAAAAGTTATAGATCTTGGAATCCTCTTTCAAACCACATAAAGAACACCTTGATCC
>JANQBM010030539.1:0-10938 GCA_025594535.1 Erythroxylum domingense | reverse complement strand
GCTCAATTGACCTTTTCGGGTATGTAACTATTCATAAATTTTGACCAATCAACATCATACTTTGTATACTACTATTTTACAATCAGGTTTAACCTTTAAATTAGCTTGATTTACTTCAAATTCATCAATGATACTTTACACTTATCTTTAAACATTTCCATGATCCAAAAGCTTCTTATAATACACACACAACTAGTACTTTAAATTTGACATTTCAGCAAGCTAAATCTGTACGTTCACCAAAATTTTTTGGGCAACATATACTCATACATTTACCAAATTCTCATTCATAAATACCCTATACTCTTCAATACTCATTCATCCAAACCTTATACACATTATTCATGTTCTAAAGATCATGTTTGCATTAAAAGAACTCATCTATTCCTTTAATAAATCAGAATTTCCATATCTGACATATCAAAATAATTAATTCTTTAGATTATGACATCAATTAACTACATAAGCTTATCAAGATCTTAACAAACTAATCAAGAAACAATCTAGGCTCATTACTAACCTTAATCAAGTCCAAATATATCAATTTAGAGTGAAATTTCCCAGGTGGTTCAACATGAACACAAGGCTGAAATTAAAATTCTTGAATTTGTTATCAACATCACTAATGTGTGTAACTTTTCTACCTTCAATACCTCACGAATTTAACAAGCCTAAAGACATCACTAACATCTGAAATTTTCCAGATTTCATGTCCCTTAAGGTTACTTCATTTCAAGTTAATTAAACTTCCAAATTGGTTACACTAAGGCTTACAAAATTCTGCTCACTTATGTCATTAACATTCATTCTTTTACAACACACTTACAACTCAAAATTTTCAGATTTGAAAACACCTTAATAACACCTATATTTAGCATGAATTCCTCATCAATTATACTTCAATTCCCAAATTAAATCATCCATAAAACAGTCCATAAACTACCATTTTCGTATATACAAAAACAGACCAAAAAAGTATTCATTCATTCTCCATTTTTCCAGCTTTTCTCAGGATAGGTTTTCGGGTCAATTTTTGTATGACCATTATGACGTAGAAAATAATGTATTTAGGCAATATATTCTTCTAAACAAATGTCCCATATGTCTTAATTTTATAACGACATAAAGTTAATGCAGTTTGGTTCAGTATTTTGCGAGTTACACCTAAAGTATTATAGACTGTTCTCAAACAGTGACAACACCCAGTACTTAACTTCAAGACAAATTTCAAAAACCCTTAGAGATAGAACTCAAATTCAATTCCTTCATAAAAATTGTAGACATATGTATCTAGTTTAATCAAATATTAAAATCATCCTATTTGGATATCTACAGATCAACCGGTTAAAATACAGATGCATGTTCAATGGAACCACTCCATTTAACATATTCCAACACACTTCATCATTAACATCTTATACAATCTTTCCTAATTCAATAATCATTCTCATTCTATTTAACATGCTATAAAGATCAAATATCTACCTAATTATGAGGCTTTCAAATAAGCTCAACACTTCAAGACAATCTATCACTCCAAGCAAGAGAGATCAATCACAAACTCTAAGTAAAAACTTATCGATTTTTTGGCATCAAGGTGAAGGTGTCATTCATCTAGTTTTGTTAATTATTTTGTGAAGGATTAACATGTATATTTAGTGTAAAAATTTGGCTAGGGTTTAACCAAAATGCAGAGAGAAGTTGGATGCAGTTTTGGTGTAGACACAATGAAAGAAGTAGCAAAAACTTTGCTGCTAGAATTTGCCTTATCAACATTCTAGGTGTCAACATTTAATCACAACATTTGTGTTAAGGCATGGAAGACATTTGCCTACTTCATAAGCTGGCACTAATCTCCTTAAGATGATGCCATTAGTCACCATTTAATCAGTCCACGTGTCTCCTAATAATTGGTCCACATGTCACACAATAATTGGTCCATTTGTCAATTAATTACTAATCCATTTGTCACTCATTTAACTATGTCAAATGTCACTCAATTATAGGCTTAATCACCTTAATTTTTTATGTATCAATTTATCTAGCGACTTGGCATTTTTCCTAATCCAATTGTACATATTAATTTATCAATCTCCTAATTAATAACATTTAATTCCAATTTACTAATTGGAATCCAATCAAACCATAAATCAAAACATATCAATTCACATCATAGTCATTCTTAATCTTTCATACCCCGGGACATGTCAATTGAGTACATATGCTAATTTTGTAATGTGTACAAAATACAATTCGTGTATAAATGCTAATGTTATGCATGTATAAGCAATGCTTGATCTAGGGTTCTAACCCTAAGCATATTCTAGAAATCGAATATTACAGTGTTGGTCTCGTATTGATAAAAACTTTAGGTTTCTTAAGATATAAAGGAGAGACATATAAAAGAAAAAGACAACCATCGAAAAGAATCAAAAGATAGTCAATAGGATCCAAGGAAGGTTTGGAGGATGAGACGACAGACATAAGAGATTGAATAACACATAAAAAATGAATCAACCTTGGAGAAATTAAGAAATCGATCTAGATTCATTGAGAACATTCAAGATCAAGATTTATGAGAACTTATTCTTTTATCTTATTTACTTTATTGTATTTTTTTTTACCTTTTTATAAACTAAATTTGGATTAGATTTAGTTAAAATGAATCCCTAGAATCTATTGTTTAAATTTTTTATTTTATTTAATACAAAATTATAGTTTCTTAGATTTATTCATGCTTGCTTATTATATTGAATTAAAGCTGTGAGTGTAAAAGATTTAATATCAATATATATGTTGAATTAGCAATTGTAAAATATCTTATATATGATGAGATCAAAGAATGAATAATGAGAGTTTTATGGAACCAAGAGATAAGGCCAAATAAATCTTTTAGATTAAGGTCAAAAATATTATAGGAATTGATAGAAGTAAATTAATTTGTTCTTAAAGGGTTCTCATTGGCTTAACTTTTGGCCAATCAATTTAAGTATGTGGTTTATATGTCTTAAGAAAGAATACATGTGTGACTTTGGGATTCCTACTAGTTCAAGTAACCATGATTAATTATTGAATCGAGATAACTTCAAGTGTATAAAAGGTTCTAAGGGAATTTTCCATCTAAATCTAGTTTGTAATGGTTGTTTTCATTCTTAAGTATTTCCTTAAATGAATTTTTCTTATTTATTTTTTTAGTTTATTTAAATCCCTTTCGAAATCAACTATTCATTTTTAAGGTTAACTAATATAAATTTTGGAAGTACTTAGATAGAACTTTAATAGATTCCTGCATGCTTATATTCAATTTTTCAACAAGTTTGAGATTTATATGTGTTAATCTTATTAACGATTATAGACAAGTGAAAGCTTAAATCAAATCTATTTTACTTTAAGATGTAGTAGAAAGAACTTATGTCGAGATTGTCTATATCACATATCTAGAAAAAGACTTATTTGATCCTTATGGTATTAGGCCAACCTTTTGGAATATTTCAAATAACTTAATATAAATTATGAGAGTAGTTAATTAGATAGCAAATCATTAAAAAAAGCAAAGTACCATTAGTACAAGCTTTCTATATATCATAACGCGTTTTCCTTGACTCGGTCCTTTCAATTATTCAAGAGTAGATCCATTGATGGAGAACATAAGAATTAATAATGTGTTTTGTAATTCAAGTTTCATTCAATGATCGATCATATCTGCATCTAGACATAATTAAATATTCGGGACTAGACAGCAGATGAATGGTAGTGGTTACCATAAATACTACGATAGTAATTAAATTATGAAGTGGTGGTTTGCCAAAATTAGGTAAAAACAACAACTTTTAATCAATCTGAAAGGGTAATCACTGAAGGCTGTTTGTTTATATAACTTGGAGATTTATTTTAAAACAACACCTTTTAATCAATCTGAAAGGGTAATCACTGAAGGCTGTTTGTTTATATAAATTGGAGATTTATTTGATGTTACGTAACTACTATTTGTTTATAGATAAATAGTGAAGAACTAAAATAAGAAAGAGAAGTACAACTAACAACTAACTAACTTTCAGCTAATTATTTGTTCTAAGCAGCCTTGCGAAAGAGAGGCCTAGAAAGAACATAAACGCTTGAAAGAAAAAGAGCTGTCAAGAACTCGTCGACCAATGGAAACAGCAGAAGATAAGATCATCAACCCAATGAACAGAAAAGACAGCTTTTCTGGTTTTTCTAATTAATACGAATAGTGACACGGTTTTTACGTTATTGACTATTGAGGATACAACTGAATATATATTTTATTTTTATTTTTGTTAAATGTAATTTATTATATACATATATATTTTTTATATAAATTACCAAGTTGCTTCAATAGTAACGAATGGAAAATGATTAAAACAGCAAGGAATGACAAGATAGAGCGGACAATGATCAGTAAAATGGTGTTGAGCACTAAATCCTGCCGAAAGCATCTATCGGAGGCGCCAATAAGAAAAGTAAAGTGGAGTAACGTAGTCGGGAAAGCAGACAGAGGAGTTACCGAAAAGTTGGATACAAAAGACATATTGAAGTTTAATGTTGAGAATCCAAACTGTGAATTCTACAAAGTTGAGAGACAAACATTTGACCATCTGCTAGTAAACTGTAGGTAACAAAACCAATAAGGGAAATGATGCAAGTTGGGATTGTAAGACATTTTTGCCTATAAGGGTAATTTTGTCAATTTCCTATATAGTGGACAGTTATTAATTGTAATTTGATTTTAAATAAATTATCGGTTAAGTTACGTAATTTGATCCAGATAAAGATAATAAAGTGGCCCAATAAATGATCTAAATCAATAAGTCGAAATTCGGGTAGAAAATGAATCCATTTTAGTGTGGATTTGATCCATATCGGTCTTGTCATAGAGAAGCTCGATATAGAAGCAAATAGGTTATGGTCTCCTACAATTGCTCATATCATTCATGAGCATTCAGAATTTTGACTTACTAAAAGAGCTCGTGTTTTGAGAAAACTGTAGAAAGGTCTAAACCATTTGCCAATGAAGATTTTCTAAAAAGGTCCCGGGAGATTGAAGCTCGTTTGGTGCCTGAAATCAGCTTCGAAATCATAAATGGAACCAAAATTAGGTATTCCGCATTCCTTCGTTTTTAATCTTTTCACGTCCGATCCTGAATACGTAATAAGGTTTGTTCTACGTATTACTCGTAGTATCAGAAAGGTTACGTGATCGGATTGTCGAAAATGAAGGTTTTTTGGTTTTTCATCTTATATGGTTTTTCTCCGTTGTTGATTCGTTTTTTTGTTTTTTTTGGCGTATATAATTACGTAGAAGTGGTATACATAAGGTTAACCTTGAAAATCGGTTCAAAAACGGGCCAAACAGAGCCAAAATCGGGCGTTAGGGACATCGAAAATTACCTTTAGCGTCAAGGGCGAGGAAAACTGTGCACGCACCTGACCCGCTATAGTGACATGGGCGTGCATTACACGCTCCGACCAGATGCTACCGCGTCGCGCCAGAGAGTTGCACTCGCTGTACGCGGCCAGCGCTCCAATCGGCATGGGGAAGCGATGTCCACGTGGTGTAAACCGATGAAAGAAGCGTGTCGATGCGTAGTGCGCATTTGCGTGTGGTTAGTGCGCGATGCACACACGCCAGATGCCTCTAACGTACATTGGCCCGCGCGCGTGAAGCACACTTGCGTCAACGCCACACGTAGTGACGTGGTACTAACGTGTCTGGTTGACGTTAGTCATACGGACGCTATAGTGTTTAAAAAAAACTAAAAAATTTTCAGATTTTCCGTAAGGGTGTCCTGGGGTGTTTTGGGTCAGTTTTTGAGTCTGCGAAATTTATAAAGTCATTTTTTACATTTTCTAGATTTATTACATTAGTAATAAATTAAAGTTTAGCTCCAGAAAAAGGAATTAAGGTATTCCGGATTTAATTTCAAGTGAATTTTCATGCTTTGGACATCACATGAGAGAGATACTTCAAATTTTCGTGTCTTGGGTCTCATATACAGGGTTGTGATAGCATGATAGTCAATAGGAAAAGGAATTGAAGCATTCTGAAGCCATTTTTGAGTGAATTTTTGTGCAACGAACTTGCCATAAAGGAGATATATGAGATTTTGTGTCTCGGGCGATCGGTTCGGTATCAAGTAATGCACGATAGTCACTCTATTAAGATTTTTCTTTTACGAAAGTCTCAAATGAAGTTTTCGGAGAATGTCTTCAGCACGGGTGTGTGACAATGAGACTGTGCATTCGGGTTTTGCAGTTATTGAAGTTACATTGTCACATACCATATGCCCATAAAGAATGTGAGGATAACATAAAGATGTATCTCTTGTGTTAGTGGACTTTTTGAGTGCTGATAAGGATGTAGTCACTATAGTGGGCTTTCGAGTCAGTATTTTGAATTGTTCTGCTTACACATTAGGGGATGTCTCTGATCTCATGTTTGGTTATTCTGCCCACAGGTGTTGGCCTTACATAAGATTTTGAGATGTACATAAAGGCATTTAATAGAGGAAAGCCGTTACTTGAATAATTTATTCGCCCACAGGTGGTAGTATCATGAGAGTTGATGGTTTGTACTCTGATCGCTTTTATATATTATGCATTCAGCCCACAGGTGTTTCATAATATGTGTGACCAAATTTTTAGGAAAGATACTGTTTAATAGCTTTCAGTATCGTTGTTATCCTATATTTGTGCTGATCTACTCAAAGTTGCTAAAGAGTCACTTTTTCAGTCAATAAAATCAGTGTCACCTCCCTGACCAGTTTCAATACATAAAAGAGGACAAAGGATTTAGTGAATGCTATGGAAATAGCTGAGGTTGATATAGCCATACGGCATGATAGATCATCTCCACTTACATCCATGAGCTCGAAAGCTTATAGAACAACTTTTGAGGCCCAGGATTGGTCTGACAATTTATGCCTGATGACCATTAAGAGATCCGTACCTAACCATCTGTTTAGTGAACTTCTAGACACAGACATAGCAAAATAATTTCTTAGAAATTTCTCCTAGAGGTATGCAGTCTCATCTAGTGTTGACACAAGTGCCTTGAATAAGAAATTATTCTCTATAAGGTATACTAGAAAAAGGGAGTAAGGAGAACATATTAAGATTGATCCATCTTCACAGTAGACTAAAGATGTTGCACCATCCTCTTCCTGATGTCTTCATAATTCACCAGACTCTGAATACACTCCCTTCAAAGTTAAGTAATCTGGTGATGACATATTATTTATAGGATGATGAATGGAACTTTAATACTTTGATTTTCCATTGCGTTGCTGAGGAGAGAAACTCAAGTTTGCTACTCCTACAGCCCGTGATTCAACTAAATGGAAGGCAAAGATGAAGCACACGAAAATCAAAGGTAGAAGGACTGAATTTTCTCCATATGCAGACGTTGGTCAATCCAGTACTGGTGAAGGTCCTAGGGACATAAAGAAGCCAACAGTATAAGGCATAGAAGGAAAGATTGTGACTATCAGATGACTTCTTAACTTATCAATTTATGAATCTAATTTGCGATAGTCGCATTAAGTACTTGGTGATTGTATAGTGGAGTATCTGATCAAGGTGCTTCCACGGTGTGAAGGTTCATATCCAGGATAAAGCCAAATAAAGAGAAGGAGGAACTAATGGTTCACAACAATAAAGAAGTGGAAGTAATATCTATAGGGAATGTATGTACTGAATCTTGTTGCAAGGTTCATTTAGGTTTTTACATAACACATTTTATATATGATCTTTGGATCAATTTTGGACAAAGAAAGTTGACGTTTTGTATTTAATACTTCTGTTGTACAGTTGTCATTAATGCAAAACATAATGGTACAACTTTCTTATCATATGGTTTTTATAGAGTGTGTCTTACCCTGAATTAGATATACGCTTTTTCGTATCTTACTGAACAAGTCATTAAATGAAGGATTGTAATGAATGAAAAGTCATATATGGTGTGGCATAAAAGTTTAAGCCACATTTCCAGAGCTACGGTTGAGAGATTGATAAAGGAAAGCATTCACTCAATTCTAAATTATGATGATATGGAAACATGTGTTGACTATTGCAGGGGTAAGTTGACCAATAAGGATATTAAAGTTAACTTATACTTTTGACTTGTTGAGTCTGATACATAAAGATATCAGAAGACCTTATACAGTTGCATTGTGCAATTCCAAAATTATGACATTTGTCATGTTTATTCCCATTACAGTTATGAGTTCT
This sequence comes from Erythroxylum domingense, assembly GCA_025594535.1. Classification (NCBI taxonomy): domain Eukaryota; kingdom Viridiplantae; phylum Streptophyta; class Magnoliopsida; order Malpighiales; family Erythroxylaceae; genus Erythroxylum; species Erythroxylum domingense. The sequence goes on along the minus strand of JANQBM010030539.1, from coordinate 2,691 downwards.
TGCTTAAAGACTGAAGGTTCAGAACCAATTAGGAAAATCCGTTCAAAATGTCAAGATCTGACCATAGAAGAGAATATCATGGCAAACATGGTGTTTAGGACTTGAAAAGATATGTTTGCCAGATATATGGAATCAGTTGGGATAATGACTTGATTCACTATACCAGGTAGTCTTGAGCAAAATGATGTATTGCTGAAAGGCATAATTACACCCTAAAGGACTTGTAAAAGTCAATGTAGAACAAGAATGATCTATCTGATTATCTAGAAGTGTGAAAACCCAGCCTTACACACATTTATATCTAGGGTTGCCCTACTGAGGTGATATAATCCTTGTAAAAAAAATTTACATGCTCATGTTGTTCATTACTATTTAGTGAGATATCCTGACCACTCTAGAGGCTACAGATCTTACTGTAGAGAAGGAGGGAATAGAATAGTAGAATCACTAACAACTAAGTTTTTGGAATACGATGTCTATGATGATGGTGGGCCATTTGACCCTTAAGATGATAACAGGGGGGATACTACAGTTATTATGTATCCACTACTCATACAACTAGATCTAGTGAATTTAGGTCTTTGTACCGTGCCTGTATAGAAATAGGAACCCATACTTGTACACACAGAGGTTCCTAAGGGTACATGATCTAATGCTGTTACGTAAATCCACCAGAGTGAGATGACCTGTTATCCTATCTTATTACATTGTCTATTAGGTGAACAAGACTATGATATTAGACATGTTACGAATCTAGTTATTTTTAAAGAAGCTATTTCTATATCAATAGCAGAATTGTGGTGGGCTGCAATGATTGATGAGATGTAAGCCATGGAGCATAGTAAGGTCAGGGAGTTAGTTGATTTTGTAGCTAAACTGCAAAACCTTCAGTATAAAGTTTAAGACCTAAAGGATTTCAGGATAAAGTTCAGCGGTTTATGGACTAGCTCAATTGCCTGATGGTTCACTCAGGGGGAAATATTGATTTTCTCTCATATTCTCGTAGGATACATTTTGAGTGATTATGGCAATTGTAGCTCATGATGATAAAGAGTTACATCAGATGGTTGTCAATATTGCTTTCCTGAATAAAGACCTTTGTAAAGTGGTCTATATGGTACAACCTGAAAGATTTCAGGATCCAGATAGAACTGACATGGTTTGCACGTTATGGAAATCAACATATGATTTACATCAAACCTCTCAACAGTGAAACCTTACAGTTGATGAGGTTATGACCTCTTTCAGCTTTATGAAAAATAAAGTTAAAAATATGCTTGTACTATGAGATCAGGGGGAGCAAAATTATCTTCCTATTACTACATATGGATGATATATTGCGCACATCAAATTAATTGACTGTTTTGTATAAAGTTAAGCAACATTTGGTCAAGAAATTTGAGATAAAGGATCTTGACGTAGCATATTTTGTCCTAGGTATTTGCATTTACTGGGATATATCTTAACACTTATCATATCTCTTACAAAATGTGTACATTAAATATATGTTACAAAGGTTTAATATGGTTAACAATAAACCTGTTGTAACACCTATCTCTCATAGTGAGAGATAATCTTTGGCACAATGACCAAAGAATAAAGTAAAGAGAGAGGTTATGAGGAATGTTTCGTATTCTAGTACAGATGATAGCCTCAAATATGCTCGGCTATGTACTAGGGAGGACATTGCATTTACTATTTGACTGTTTGGTCAGTGTCTGATTAACCCAGATGTAGACCATTGAAATCTAATCAAGTGAGTGTTGAGATAATTAAGGGAATCAAGGATTATATGTTGACATATAAAAAAGTCAACAGACTAAATCTCGTAGGGAATCAAGATTCAAATTTAGCTATGTGTCCGAATGATCAAAAGTTCTCTTAATGTTACAGTTTTAAGGTTGCAGATGGTATAATGTTGTGGAGAGTTTGTCAATTATACACGGGTAATTTCCTCAATCATGTATCCATAGTGCATGCTATGGGGTTGCTTTGCAGACAGTTTAGCTCAAAAATTTAGTTTCTGAGTTGTCTGTGGTTGATTCAGTGGCTAAACACATTCAGGTGTAATATGATAATCAAGCTTTTGTATTATTTAACAACAACATCGAATATCACAGAGTCTTAGCATTTTGAGATCAAATTCTTGATCATTAATAAGTTGATACGAAAAGGTGACATTAAGGCTTGGAGCATTTAAAGATTGAGGAACTAAAAGTCGATTCTTTCACTGAAGGACTTTACCCTTGTGTTTAGAACACAAGTATATAGTATGAGTGTTTTGAATTCCTTAGACACTGTTAGTTAAAAGATCGTTATGTTTTCCCTATGTACATTTGTACATTTTAATGTATTATGATGGTATGATGGTTCATTAATAAAGATGATCATCGATTATCCTCAATAATACATATTGTCATACATTGTCATAATACGTATGGAAGTCTTAAGATTTGTGTTGATCTTAAGCATTTTAAAGGTCATTGGGCATTTATAAGGACTGATCTTGAGCCTATGTCATTAGACACATACAGTTTTATACGGATATATCCATAAAGTTTGGCATGACATAAGGGGATATAAGCTTTTTAATCCCATAAAAGCTCTGTTATGTAGTTTAGCATTCAGTTGGAGAACATAAAGGTTTTCTCTAATGTTGTTTAGCATATGGTGAGAGGAAACAAGTTTTCT
>JANQBM010030490.1:0-10940 GCA_025594535.1 Erythroxylum domingense | reverse complement strand
AAAATCTCTTCAAGTTTTCTTCTCCTTTCCCACCAAAGGATCTTGTTAACCAAGTTATCCAAGGAGAATAAGTGGTAGATTGGATTGATCGAGGATACAATAATGAGAAGAGAATACATCACCTAGGAAAGGTTACATTGTCGAGGATAGGATAGTACAGCGAGGAGTTAAAGCTGTAGCAAAGGAATCGGTATAATTCTAATATCTTATTCTTATGTTAAATTTTTTCCTTATATCGTATCATGTATGGCTTGGCATGTTGATTTGGTCATATTGCTTCCGCTGAAATTTGATTTCTAAAAAAAAGTTTTGAAATCTACCATTTTACCCAAATATTGCATGCTTAAGTTTTCGATCTAACAAATTCTTGGTCAGCTGATTGTAGAAAGTCAAAAGACCGTTTTACGTGTGATTTTGGTTTTTCAAGATTTTCTATATTTTCTTGAAAGGTATAACCGACTACATCATAAACCATTTGGATGAAAGAATTTTTAGTTGCACCCACATTATTTGTTCTAAATCCAGTGCCCTTCAAACTCATCCATATTGATAGATGATTTTACTTCATTACCCTTTGAGGTGCTAAAAATCAATGGTTCCCCCTGTAAAGTCCACTCAAAATAATTTGGAACAAACCCTTTTCTTAACAAATGGAGATTTAATTCATCAATAAGAAGAAAATGAATATGTTTGCACATTTAACATGGACATCCGATCTTCGGGCCATCCATATATGTAGGTTAAGAATATACATAGTGAATAAAAGCTTCAACTCCCTCAACAAACTCAGGATTAATGAAGCCATCAGGTGTTAATCGTCTACACACCTAAGATCTATCAACCTAACTCATTTATGTAAAATTGTTATTTAAAAAAGTAAGAATTAATCGCATCGAAGTTTAAGTAATCATGTTTGAATTAATCACCTACAAGTTGATTTTCAAAGTTTGATTTTAAATAAGCACTATGGTACATCGCATTATTTACACCTGTGAATCAAGAAAGCAAGTTCTCGCCATAACTCCTAGGCTCATGGAATTTTTCACTGATAAGCCTTATGGGAGCTACATTATGGGTTTCCAACCTATATACCATCTTAGGGTTTTATTATGCCTTAAATCATTGTGAATTTTCTGTAACTATACAAATTATCACTTCTTTAATTTTTTGATACAAGATACACTAAGGTACATGGCATTGTTACACCATATGAATCGAGAAAGCAAGTTCTCGCTGTGACTTATAGGATTGTGAAATTTTTAACCGCTAAGCCTCATAGGAGTTGCATCGCGGGTTTTCAGCCTATATACCATCCTAGGGGTTTATTATGGCTTAAATCATTGTGAATTTTCCATAACTATACAAGTTACTACTTTAATTCTTTTACTCATGTTTGTAAAGTAAGTTTAAATTAAAAGAAGCACTAAGGTACGTGGCATTGTTACACCATATGAATTGAGAAAGCAAGTTCTCATTATGACTCTTAGGCTCATGAAAATTTTCACCAATAAGTCTTATGGGAGTTGCATCATAGGTTTCAAACCTATATACTATCCTATTTGTTATTATGCCTTAAATAATTATGAAATTTTCATAACTATACAAGTTACAACTTTAATTTTTTTATTCCAGTTCGTACACTAAGTAGGAATTAAAAGAAACTAAAGTACGTGGCATTGTTACACCATATGACTCGAGAAATCATGTTCTCTTTGTGACTCGTAGGCTCATGGAATTTTTCACCGATAAGCCTCATAAAGCTGTATCATGGGTTTCCAGCCTACATACCATCTTAGGAGTTTATTATGCCTCAAATCATTATGAATTTTCAGTGACTATACAAGTTACTACTTCTTTAATTTTTTGATTCAAGTTCATACACTAAGTTCGAATTAAAATAAACACTAAAGTACGTGGCATTGTTACACTATATGAATCGAGAAAAGAAGTTCTCACTGTGACTCTTAGGTTAATGGAATTTTCACCGGTAAGCCTCATAGGAGCTATATCATAGGTTTCCTGCCTATATATCGTCCTAGGGGTTTATTATGTATTAGATCATTCATAAGATCTCAAACTCATTCCACATAGAGTAAATACTTATGTAATTTATACATCGACTCATCAATGATTCAAACAAAACCCAAACATAAATAGTTAAACTATTAAAGAAGAACATAAAAACTCATCAATGATTATCAGAATATTCTAAGCAACATCACAAAATTAAGAACTTTGCATTCACACAAAAGCTCGTACTATTAAAGAAACAAATATGGTAGACATTAGTTCGATGACTTACCTGGATAGACAAACAACCACAAACTACAATGAAGAAGGATGAGTGACACTTTTCAACACAAAATAGGGCCTGTGAAAAAGAAAATTTTGTTTTTAATATAATACACTTGTTCAATAGTTTTGTATTTATATCTATTGCATATAACACCAAATTTCACTATAAACGTTAACACTTGAAACTCTTACAATCAATTGTCGGTATAATGTCAACAAAAGCATGTGATATATACCAACACAAATTGAACACTCCCAACACTTTAACATAATCATAACAAAACTTTCATGCATTCATGTATTTTTCATATTATAGATACAAACATCATTGATTTATAAAAAAAAAGGATGATTTAAAGTATTTAAAGGAAACATGTATTCATTAATTGAACATCTCTAGAAACCAAAAATTGTGACTTAATATCATAAATTATGTAACCTTTAATACTATATGGGATAACTAATAAAACAATCTTTAATGGCTCCTGGTATAAATTTATATTTACTGTGGAAATGAGTAGAAGTAAGCATAAGTAACCTAACACTTTAAAGTTAAAAAAGGTCAAAGGTTTTCTATTCAAAATTTTACAAGGGAATTTATGTTGCAAGGTAAATGGTGAGATTTTGTTACTAAGAAATATTGCATGATTGACGCAATTACCCTTAAACTTTAAGAGCAATCATGATTAAAGTCTCAAAGTTATTATGTTATTACTTCCTTTCAAATATTATTTTTAATGGGGTATAAGTACAACTCATTTAGTGTACTATTCCATGATTTTTAAAAAATTTTGGTTATGAGATTGTTTTTTCTTTAGTCTATTCAAATGGTTTTGATTTGTATTTGGAATTAAGTAAGAACAAAATGATAAAAAGACAAGATCAATGTTGTTAACTTTTGATTTTTGAATCAAATGTACCCCAAATAATTGTACTAAATTCATCTACCAATATAAGAAAGTAATTGGTGACCAAAAAAAATTGGTGTTGATATAAGCCCCCAAATGTCCATTTGAACTAATTCAAAGCAATAAGAACTATCAATTATACCAAAAGAGAAATGCAATATTGGTTTCTTATCCATATGGAAAACATCATGAACAAAGTTGGGATTAAAAGCAACAAAAACATCAGCAAATTGTATTAGTTTGAATATAAGAACTAAGGTAATTCCATTCTATAATTTCATAAATTCAACTTAATAATATTATTTCATTAAATCAAAGAAATCAAGAGATGTTTTAGATTCAGTTTTGATGGTTGACTGAGGGGTGATGATGAAGTTAGATTGGTAGGATGTGTATTTAAGTGATATAAGCCTTACATTATGTTATCTAAACCAATTATATTCCAAGTTTTTGGGTTCTATATGATGCGAATGTTTGATTATAATTATAAAAAGTAATGAGATCATGTTATCAATTTACTAGGAGATAACAAATTTAAATAAAAAGATGGTAATAATAGAACTTACCTTAGAAAAATATAGGTGATGATTGCATTGTCGCATGAGTTTCTTAAACCTTAAGATTAAAAAGCATGTGGACAAATATATTTTCAATAGGTTGTGCAAAAATAATAGTCATAATATATGAAATATAATCATATTTGAAATCTAATGACCCCTTGTTTGAGAAGACAAGTGGAAGCAAACCCAATTGTGACAAGTGGTTAACTTTTATTTTCTTCAGCTCTTTATTTTTTTCTGGCACTTTAACTGTCTTAACATATCTCTCATACGAAATGTAGACAATTAAAACATAGCATAAATTCATCTTAAATGAGGGACACATTGTTTGACACAAATTTAGACATTTCATTGACCATTTTTTCGGTGATCCAAATTCATCTCTAACTAACAACAAAACTACTATATTTTTCCATTATTCACTAACTTAAACATGTTCAAACACATATTCACCATCCACAATTCAAATAACACACAATACTCAAACTAAAATTCATATATAAGCATTTAAATGAAGACTTGAACTAATCATAACGGCTTGTCAAGTCTTTGTGTTTTAATTTAAACAATGCTCATACATAAAAACTTAGACTATTAAATCGTAGCCTAAAAACTCATCATTCATTATTAAAGGTAAAACTGCAAAGAACAACACAAAATCGATCACATTGTAGACATTACTTGGTTGAATGACTTACTTTGATAGACAAACAATGACAACCTACAAAGAAGACGAATTAATCACAATCTCAATGTTTTCAACACAAAACACGACTTGCAAGAAAGACAATTCATATATTCATGTTTCTTTCATATTCTACATAGCAACAATATAAAATTAAAGGAAAAAAGCAATAATTCAAATATAAAGACATAAAAAGGCATGCAATATGAGTAGCATGATAAATAAGAACAATGAGAGTAGGAAGAGGGACCCTATTCAATATATGTCAAATTTAGTCCTCAAAGTTAGATTTTAGAAGGATAGAAATCAATGTCAAATTATAATAATTAGAAACACAGTAGGGAATGATGAAGAGAAGGAGAGATAGATTCAACTATGCCTATATGATGCCTATATAGATAGTCCAATACAAAAGTTTATTTATAATGAAGTGCAAACTTCTGGGCAACCTTTAAAGAGCTAGAAGGGACGAATGAATAATAGCAATGCTAATTTTGGAATATTTACAAACTTCCATGAAAATGAATAAAAGAATAAGTAAATTATTTAGTTGTGCAATCAAAAAATTACAAACACCAAAGAAAAGGAAGAGATTAATAAGAGTATTAAACAATTTCGATATTGGACAATCTAAAATATTAAAAAAGAGGATGAGAACAATAAGAGTTATCAATGAGGATTCATGTTAAGCAACAGATGATGGAATGAAATTATTGGTTTACAAAAGCTTCTTACGTGACATTAACAACATTTTTACTAATATTGTACCATATCCTCTTGCCTATTAGCTTAGAATAGATATCTTAAGCAATTAAGGTAAGAATACATATTGTTGCTTACAATCCTTATAACCAATTGCCAATTATAGAAATAAAATCTCATTGGATTTTTTATCATATAATTATAACCAATGGATGTTGCCATTCCTGACATATCCCCATTCTAATACCTTCAGGACTAAATTTGAAGGCTATATGAATGTTTTCCATATGTAAGTTTATTATTGATTCAAATGACCATGTGGTTGTGTGATAAAAAAAGATAATGTTTCATTATATTAATGAAAATTAAAGTATTATATTGTTCTTTCAAAATGAAATCATAAAACAAACTATATGAAATTAGACATGATAATGAACACACATTATTATAGTGGTTCAGCCATGCAATCCTTAACCTATGAACAATCCCTAAGCTTCAATCAAGAACATAATATCCTTTTCCTTTAATGGGTGAAGAGGATTCCTACATAGAACATCTTTTCGAGTACAAAGGAAGTCTTATAATTGTTTTACTTTTTCACATATTAAAAGTAACCCTTTATAAATCTTGTTTAAGGTTAAGATGAACCATTGCAAATTATACAAGGAATTGTCCTAATTGTAGTAATTATACAAATTAAAAAAGTAATTTTCATAATAACACCAATAAACAAAGTTTTAATATATGTTATGTAATGAGTAAATCCACTCTCTTACCTCTCAAAACTCTTAACAACTCTCTATTATGCCTAAGATCACTCCCATAATTCATATTTAATCTATTTATACTTAAAATAGATCATGGAAGATTTATTGTAGATTGTTAGCCGACTAGCCGAGAAATACCTAGTTCCAATTTGATTATGAGAAAATGTTTTCCTTTCCTTGAAAATCGTGGCACTATCCCAAAGATTGTTACGAATTCATCTGGTGAATAAATAAAACATCATTGGATAGATATGTCATGAAAATAAATAAACCAAGAAAAGGAAAATACTTAGGCATTATGAAGATGAATAATAGAATCATCAGTTTACATGGAAATGGAACTTAGATTCAAACAAATCACCAGGTTTAATATGGTAAGTTAAACAAGTCTTGACAAGTGATTTTACATTTTTATTATATTATATAAGTAATTTTGACTCCAAGTAAAAAAATATAGATTTATTGCAGTACCAAATCTAATTTCGTCTGAAATTCTTAAAAAGGCAAAAATGCCAGTGAGAAAGTAAGACATTAGATTTAGAATTATTCTTGCAGTGGGAGAATGGAAAGAGGCTTAGATGTGTAATAGTGAGAGATTGTAAGGCCCCAAATTGTACCGTAGTTGAAACGTTACATATGCATGAAAGTATATGTACTAAAAATTATGATATGATTGTAAATTGCATATGTCTTGAACTTTAGTTAATGGATCATACTTAGTGAGTTAGGATTAATCAGTACCATTAGAGAATTGACGTATTAAAATGTACATTTGGACTAGGAAAAATTGTCAAGTGGCAAGATAAGTTGGTGCATGAAAATTAGTATGACTAAGCCTATACTTTGAATGACATTTGGAACCATTGGTTGATTGACAAATGGACCAATTTTGGTGTGACATGTAGATTGATTTGTATATGAATAATGGCAACATCTTAAGGTGACAAAGGGCTTAATATATGTGTGACAGTTAATAGCTTAAAGGGAGGACAAATGTGACACATGCATTGTTAACATGTGCTCCTCCAAGATTAGGACACCTAGTAACTTAGGTGTAAATTTGCTAGAAGTTTTTGCAGCCTCCATTGATGCATCTCCACTAAAACCAACACCCTCTCTTAACTCTAAATTTTTGTTTCAATTTCACTTATAATTCTCGCAAGATATTGCATTAAGAAAGCTACCATAGGCTATCTTCTATTCTATCACCTTCTTGTTCATCTTGATCTTAGAATTGTGTTTGCTTGAGGCTAGATTGACTTGTTCAATGAAGTAGGAATTTGAGTTAAAAAGGTAAGGAATTATAAACTTGATAGCATTTATTAATATAGGTTTTATGATAATTAAATTAGCATGAATATGTGTTAAGATGATGAGAATTGAATACTGGTAAAATGATCCTTGTATGATAATTTCTGGTTTGGTTTTGATGTGTGCAAGATATTGATTTGTAAATTACTTAATGAATTACTTTTGAATTGGTTCTTGACTTGAAATTGATGTGTAATTGAGGCTTGAATAAGGTGGAATTAGAGTGTAATTGAAGAACTATGGTGAAGGGGCGTTGAAGGTGTAAGACATGAGTTAAATGCAGTGGTTTCACTAAACAGACTTCAGTATTTTAGCCATAACTTGAAATGTAGATATCCAAATTGGGTGATTTTAATTGTAGATTAAACTACATACATATGTCTACAATTTTATAAAGGAATGGAATTTTATTTTTCTCTAAAGGTTTTGAAATTTTGCTCGAAATTGAGTTTTGGATTGTGTCACTATTTAAGAATAGTCTGTAGTATTTTGAGTATAAATCTGGGAATAATGAACCAAATTATATTAACTTTAGTTCATTAGAACTTTAAGACAGAGGAACATTTGTTTAGAATAACATATGGCCCAGAAACCTCATTTTCTATGTCAAAATGGCCATACAAATCTGACCTGAAACCTGTCCTAAGAAAATCTAGAAAAAAATGCTAAACTTGGTTTTATGTAATTGTTGACATATATAAGGTTAGGAATTTTAGCAATGGTTTAATTAAATTTAATTGAGATTAAAAATGAACCTAGATGATGTTAGATTAATGGAGTAAAAGGTAATTGAGTTATGGTTTATTAATGGAGGTAATTACTTAAAGAATGTGAGGTTAATTAATAATGTGTCTAATGTTGAAAAGAATGATGTGTTTAAAGATGAATGTGTTCTTATGAATACCAATGTGTTTCAAAAGGTTTATGTTATGTGAATTGAATATGATTGTTTACAAATTGGAACTTTGTGTCCTAATATGGAATGTGTAAATACATAATGCCTTTAATGGTAAATACATATTGGAGCTCTTGACTTGGGATTTCTTTTCTCAAGAGTTTAAAGCCAAGTATGTGATAGAGCAGTTCTCAAACTTGAAGCAGAGAAACCTTTCTGTTGCTGAGTATGACAGAGAGTTTAATCGACTCAATAAGTATGCACCTGAACTGATACTTACTAAGGAGTTCTAGTATTATCAGTTTGAGGATGGCTCGAATGATTCTCTGAAAGAGCATCTAGTGGCAATTACTCTCTTGCAAAAGGTGAGTTACCATTAGCTGGTGCAAGCTGTTATTAAGATAGAGAAGCAAGAGATGATGAAGACAGAAAGGGCTCAGTGAAGGGGCTTTGCTAGGGAGGTCAGTCCTCGGGCAAGTTGAGTCGTGAAGGTGTTTCCTCTATACCAGAATTTGCTCAGAGATCTGTAGCTAAGGGAAGGCGATAAAACTTTCCCTCATCATCTACTTCTGGTAAGGGTTCCTCTATGATCTGAGGTTCTGATGCTCTAAAGTTCCCTCATTGCTCCAGACATCATTGGGGTACTTACTCGAGAGCTATGGGTGCATGTTTTCGATATAATAGTACTGAGCATCAACTAGCCAATTGCCCTTTGAGATAGTCTCAAACATCACAAGCTAGTAGGGAGGCCTCTCATGCACTTGTTGGAAATAGATGATGAAGTAGAGGTTGTGGAGTATCTAATCAGATCAAACCTAATCTAAGATATAGTCATATCAGACCTAATTTGAGTACTCATTCATAGACTATTGATCGACCTGCCATACCCTTTGCTCGAGCTCGAGCTTACGCTTTGAAAGCTCGTGAGGATCAGGATGCACCTGAAGTCATTACTGGTACTGTTTCTCTCTTTGACTCTGAAACGTATTTGTGTTGGAGAAATTTCTGATAAAGAGATGCCAATAGATCATTTAGACTATGAAATTCATGTGACTAGTCCTCTAGGTAGTAGTGAGTTAGTTAATCAGGTTTATTGAAACTGTCCTGTTATGATCCAAGGAAGTTATTTTGTAGCGGATCATATTAGATTTCCTTTTCATGAATTTGATTTGATGTTAGGTATGGATTGGTTATTTAAGCGTCAAGCAGTGGTTGATTGTAATGCTAAGAAAGTTAAGTTTAGGAAACCTGATCAATCTGAAATAGTAATGCATGGCATTCATACTAGTTCTCTAGCTAATGTTATATCTGCTATACAAGCTCGAAAGTTCCGTGGGAAGGGTGTGATGTTTATCTAGCTTTTGTGTTTGATTCTAAGAAGGAGGGGGATAAATTGCAAGATATTCTAGTGGTGAGTGAATTTCCATATGTGTTTCCTGAAGGGTTACCCGGACTCCCTCCTAAAAGGGAAGTAGAGTTGTCTACTGAAGTTATGCCTGGCACTGCTCTTATATCTAGAGCACCGTATAGGATGACTCCCACTGAATTGAAGGATTTGAAAGTGTAGTTACAAGAATTACAGGAAAAGAGGTTCATTCGACCTAGTGTCTCACCTTGGGGAGCACTGGTTCTATTTGTTAAGAAGAATGGTAGTACTCTCCGGATCTGCATTGATTACAGGCAACTAAACAGAGTCACAGTAAAGAATAAGTATTCGTTACCAAGAATAGAAGATCTGTTTGATCAATTGAAAGGCACAGGCGTATTTTCAAAGATAGATCTGCGATCAGGATACTATCAACTTTAGGTCAAGGATGTGGATATTTCGAAAACTACATTCATGACTCGTTATAAACATTATAAATTCTTGGTGATGCCATTTGTACTAACTAATCATGCTACATTTATGGATTTGATGAATAGAGTGTTTAGGCCCTATTTAGACTAGTTTGTAATGGTGTTTATGGATGATATCCTGGTATATTCCAAGAATAAGTATGATCATATTGAGTATCTGCAGATTGTGTTACAAACTATGCAGGAAAAAACAGTTGTATGCTAAACTGAGTAAGTGTGATTTCTGGCTTCATGAGGTATCTTTTCTATGAAATGTAGTTTCTTCTTAAGGGATTATAGTTGATTCGAGTATTAAGATTGAAGCAATTATTCACTGGAAGCTGCCACGGAATGTGACATAAATGAGAAGTTTTATGGGTTTGGTGTGTTACTATCACCAATCTGTGAAAAGATTCTCAATGATAGCATCCCCTTTGACTAAAATGTTACGAAAAGGAGTGAAATATGAATGGTCCGATAGATGTCAAGCTAGTTTTGATCAACTGAAAGGAATGCTCGCTAAAGCTCCTGTATTGGCTCAACCCACTTCTAGTAAGGAATATGTTATATTTAGTGATGCATCTAGAAATGGTTTGGGTTATGTTTTGATGCAAGATGGAAAGGTAGTTGCATATGCCTCTAGGCAACTGAAGCCTCATGAACAGAACTACCCTACACATAATCTTGAACTTACAGTGGTAGTGTTTGCTTTGAAAATATGGTGGCACTAATAATATGGTGAAAATTGTAGGATCTTCACTGATTATAAAACTTTGAAGTATCTGCTTACTCAGAAGGAACTTAATTTGAGACAAAAATGTTGGTTGAAACTATTTAAAGATTACGACTGCATTGTGGACTACCATCTGGGTAAGGCTAATTTCGTGGCTGATGCCTTAAGTCATGTAACATCCCGTTTCCAGAGAACGGGTCGGACCAGAGAAACGGGTCCAGGTGAGGTAAATTACCACACCTCATGCT
>JANQBM010030482.1:0-10940 GCA_025594535.1 Erythroxylum domingense | reverse complement strand
GGGAGCTAGTTAAAGTTCTCAGTGTTAACATAGAACGATTTCTAGGTTGCCTATAAGAAGAAATATCTGTCTGAGGTGCATATCCAGCAGAAGCAGAGGGAGTTTCTAAATCTCACCTAGAGGGAGATTACAGTGAGTGAGTATGAGCACAGATTTACGCAATTATCTAGATATGCAGCTGAGCTGATGATGAGCAAAGCAGCTAAGTGCTGAAGATTGAAAACGGGACTGCATTTGGCCATAAGAGAAAAAGTGGTTGTGCAAAATTTTTGTGACTTCCAACAGCTGGTAGAGGCTACTTTGAGGGTTGAAAATGTGGAAAACATAAATAGTGTAGTGAATAAAAAGAGTAAGGGAAGAGAACAGCTTAGCAGGGGAGGTAGTGCGCCTATGCTAGGAAGGAGTGCCAAAACTTTTCTTGCACCGTCTAAAGTTAGGAGCAGTGGTTCAAGTAGGCCTCAATCGATGAGAACTATTTCTCTTCAAGCCTCGACTGTAGGAGGCAGCAGAAGAGGAGAGGGGAATAAGCCATCCTTTCCAAAATGTGACCATTGTGGTAAATTCGATAAAGGAGAGTGTTATCGACTGACTAAAACTTGTTTTAATTGTGAAGAGAAAGGGCACATGGCTAGAGAGTGTTTGTGATATACTAGATAAGTGGGAACTTACATGCAAGATTTAAAGAGGGATGAGACTGTGGAAGTTAAGTATGCAACTGAAGTGGGCAGTTCTAGTGGAGCCAAGAAAGTAAATCCCCCAGGAAGACCGAAAGTGCAAATACCAGCTAGAGTATTTGCAATATTAAGGGAGGAAGTAAAAGTAGCTCCAGAGGTTGTGACTGGTATGGTTAAATTGTTTCATGATGACATTGTTATTTTAATTGATCGGGGGTCTACACACTCATTTATTTCATCCAATATGATTATCCATAATAGAAATCTAAGTCCATTAGATAGTCCTTTGATAGTAAATACCCCGATTGGCCAGTATGTCATTATTATTCATATTTATCGAGAGTGTAAAATACGTATTGGTGAGGTAAAATTAGTGGTGGATTTAATACCATTGGAGATGAAGAGATTAGATGTTATTTTGGGCATGGACACCTTAGAAAAATATAATGCCAATTTGAACTGCAAATAGAAGACAGTAGAGTTTGAAGTGGACAAAGGGGAAAAGGTAGTGTTTATGGGAGACAGGAAGGCAAGCCCACCTAAAATCATTTCAGCTCTAACAGTGGAGAAAATGATGAAGAAAGGGTATGAAGCATTCTTGGCAAATGTATTAAGCATGAAGGTAGATGAAGAAAAATTAGAAAATATTCGTGTGGTTAGGGAATTTCTAGATGTCTTTCCGAAGGAACTACTAAGACTACCACCACCTAGAGAGTGATTAAGTTCACCATAGAGCTTCTTCCAGGCATGGCACTAATATCAATTCCACCCTATAGAATGGCTCCGGCAGAATTAAAGGAGCTTAAAGAGCAGTTAGAAGAGCTGTTGGAGAAAGGCTTTATTAGGCCTAACTCTTCGTCTTGAGGAGCTCCATTTCTTTTTGTGAAAAAAAAAGATGGATCCTTAAGAATGTGTGTGGAATACAGGAAGCTCGATCATGTCACTATCAAGAATAGATATCCTCTTCCACGCATAGATGATTTGTTTAATCAACTACAAGGAGAAAAATTCTTCTCCAAGATAGACTTGAGATCGGGTTATTATTAATTGAGAATAAAGGAGTCTGATATGTTAAATACTGCTTTCAAAACATGATATAGGCATTTTGAGTTCTTAGTTATGTCATTTGCATTAACTAATGCTCCTGTAGCCTTCATAGACCTAATGAATAGAGTCTTTAAGCCTTTCATAGACCAATTCATCATAGTCTTTATTGATGATATATTGATTTATTCCAAGAGTGATAAGGATCATGAAGAGTATTTAAGGATTGCATTAGAAACATTGAGGAAAAAGGAGTTGTATGTCAAATTTGATAAATGTGAATTTTGGCTAAGGAAAGTGGTGTTTCTTGGACACATCATTTCAAAAAAAGGAGTACATGTAGATCCGCAGAAAATAGAAGCTATTGTTAAATAGGAAGCACCAAAGAATGTGGCAGAAGTGAGGAATTTCTTAGGATTAACTGGTTACTACATACAATTTGTAGAAGGCTTTTTCATTATAGCAGCTCCACTCACTAAATTGACAAGGAAGAGTCAGAAGTTTGTATGGATAGAAAAATGTCAGAGGAGCTTCAAGGAATTAAAGAATAGGCTTATAACTGCACCAATTCTGACCTTGCTTTCTATTAGTGATGGATATATAGTATATAGCAATGCCTCGAAGAAAGGATTAGGGTACGTGTTGATGCAAGAGGATAAAGTGATTGCTTATGCTTCCAGGCAATTAAACCCCTATGAGATGAATTATCCCAAGCATGACTTGGAATTAGCTGCTATAGTCTTTGCATTGAAAATATGGAAACATTACTTATATGGAGTCACCACCAGGGTATTATAGACCACAAGAGTCTTAAATATTTGATGAGCCAAAAAGAGTTAAATTTGAGGCAAAGAGGATGGTTAGAATTATTAAAGGATTATGACTTAATGATAGATTACCACCCAAGGAAAGTTAATGTAGTAGCGAATGCACTAAGTAGGAAATCTACTATGGCGTGTGTGAAGACAGTATATCTTCCTTTGTTAAAGGAATTAGACAAACTGAAGTTGACGTTGAGGCAAGTCAAATCTAGTAGTATATTGGCTAATTTTAGAATAAGGCCAGTGTTAAATGAGAATATTAAGGAATTGCAGGAACAAGATGAATACTTGGGCAAGCTCAGAGAAGAAATTAAAAATGGTAAGCCTTCGGAAATAGAACTAAGAGAAGATGGATTGACAGTAGTAAGCAACAGATTATGCATTCCGGATATGCAAGAGCTAAAGAATGAAATTCTTGATGAGGCATATAATGCTCCATATGCAATGCATCTAGGGAGTACCAAAATGTATAGAGATTCAAAAGAACACTTCTGGTGGAGAGGAATGAAGAAAGATGTTACAGAGTATGTTGGAAAATGTTTGGTGTGTCAACAAGTTAAAGCAGAACATCAAGCGCCCGCCAGTAAGCTTAAGCCCTTGTCTATTCCTGAATGGAAGTGGGAGAAGACTACAATGGATTTCTTAATGGAATTACCAAGGTCCAGCAGCAAATATGACGCAGTATGGGTGATTGTTGATAGGCTAACTAAGTCAGCACATTTCTTTCCAATTAGACAGATAGATTCTTTGAATGCCTTAGCCAAGAAATATATAGATGAAATAATCAGACTTCATAAGACTTCGAGTTCTATTGTATCAGAAAGAGATCCTATATTCAGATCCAGATTCTGGGAAAGGTTTTGGGAGGTTTTGGGAACTAAATTGCATTTTAGCACAGCTTCCCACCCGCAAACTGACGGTCAATCAGAGAGGATAATAAGGATATTGGAAGCAATGTTAAGAGCATACGTAATGGATTTCAAGGGTTCATGGGATGATTATTTGCCTTTAATCGAGTTTGTATACAACAATTCTTACCACTCAGGAATTCAAATGGCACCTTATGAAGCTTTGTATGGTAGAAGGTACAGAACTCCTATTTGTTGGGATGGGGAAGTTGAAAGAAAACTTTTAGGACCTGAGTTGGTATAAGCTACAGTCGACAAG
Source organism: Erythroxylum domingense (assembly GCA_025594535.1). Classification (NCBI taxonomy): domain Eukaryota; kingdom Viridiplantae; phylum Streptophyta; class Magnoliopsida; order Malpighiales; family Erythroxylaceae; genus Erythroxylum; species Erythroxylum domingense. The sequence goes on along the minus strand of JANQBM010030482.1, from coordinate 7,234 downwards.
ATTAAATAGGTGAAACAGAGACTTAAGGCGGCTCAAGACAGGATGAAGAGCTATACAGACGCACACAGGAAGGAGATGGAATATGAAGTTAGAGAAAAAGTATTTCTTAGAGACTTACCATGGAAAGGAGTCTTAAGATTTGGTAAAATGGGTAAGCACAGTCCAAGATACATAATGTAACAGCCCAGACCACCCGCTTGCAGATATTGTCCCCTTTGGGCCTCGCGCCCTCACGATTTTGTTTTCCCAGCGTGTAAGCCTCTTTAAGGCATTACTCCCGCAGGACTTCCCAAGAGGTCACCCATCCTGGTACTGCTCTTGCCCTAGTACATTTAACTTCGGAGTTCTGATGGGATCCGGTGCATTGGGGCATGGAAAACAAGTCTACAAGGGAGAGGTTTCCACATCCTTATAAGGCATGCTTCGTTCCCCTCTCTAACCAATATGGGATCTACGCTCCGCGGCACTATGGCTGTTGGGTAGTCTCACCCACCTTGGTGTAGCAGTTCATGATAGCCCTATGGGCAGTGAGCCAATCCATGCCCAAAATCACTTCTATCTCCCTCAACTGTAAAACTATCAAGTCTGCCTTCAACTCAGCTTGATCAATCTGAATTGAGCACCCCTCGACAAACCTTTGGTAATACCCGGCCAATCCTAGGAAGCTTCGGATTTCCGACACATTTCTTGGAGCTTCTCACTTCATCACGACCCGCTGGCCTCCCAAGGGGGGGTGAGACTACCCAACGGATACAGTGCCGCGGAGCGTAGATCCCATATCGGTTGGAGAGGGGAACGAAGCATGCCTTATAAGGATGTGAAAACCTATCCCTTATAGACCTGTTTTCCATGCCCCAACGCATCGGATCCCGTCAGAACTCCGAAGTTAAATGTGCTAGGGCAAGAGCAGTACCAGAATGGGTGACCTCCTGGGAAGTCCTGCAGGAGTAATGCCCTAAAGAGGCTTACACGCTAGAAAAATAAAATCGTGAGGGCGCGAGGCCCGAGAGACCGAGGCCCAAAGCGGACAATATTTGCAAGCGGGTGGTCTGGGCTGTTACAATTGGCATCAGAGCCAGTACCCAAATAGGTATGCAGCGAGGACGCTGGCCTCCTAAGGAGGGTGAGAATACCCAATGGCCACAGTGCCGCAGAGCGTAGATCCCATATCGATTGGAGAGGGGAACGAAGCATGCCTTATAAGGATGTGGAAACCTCTCCCTTGTAGACACGTTTTTCATGCCCCAACGTACCGGATCCCATCAGAACTCCGAAGTTAAATGTGCTAGGGCAAGAGCAGTACCAGGATGGGTGACCTCCTGGGAAGTCCTGCGGGAGTAATGCCCTAAAGAGGCTTACACGCTGAAAAAACAAAACCGTGAGGGCGCGAGGCCTGAGAGGCCGAGGCCCAAAGCAGACAATATCTGCAAGCGGGTGGTCTGGGCTGTTACACATAGGCCCTTATAAGATTATTGAGAAGATTGGGCCTCTCGCCTACAACTTAGCCTTGCCGCCAGAGTTATCTAAGATTCATAATGTCTTCTGTGTATCAATGCTAAGGAGATATAGATCGGATCCTTCGCACATAGTCCAACCTTTAAAGGTTCAATTGAGGGAGGATTTGACTTATGAAGAACAACCAGTGGCGATTCTAGATTTAAAGGAAAAGGTCTTAAGAAATAAGAATGTGAAGCTGGTTAAAGTTTTATAGAAGAACCATGCAAGAGAGGAAGCAACATGGGAATCTTTGGAAGCTATAAAGGAGAACTATCCATACCTATTTGTATGAAATTCTTTAAGAGGGGAGAAATATTGGACCCCGAATTTTTTTAAGAATCTATTTTATTAAATTAGCAAGAATGAATATAAATTAGAATTCTTGAATTAGCAATTTTTGGAATTAATTAGGTATATAATTAATTGTGTGTGGTTGCATGGATTAAAAGGAAGAGTTAGAATTAAGTTAAGGGGCTAGAAGGCATTAGATTAAATATGAAAGGGTAAGCTTGGAAAGACAAAAGTTTGTATTAAACTAATAAGAAAAGAAGAGAAGAGATTCGTGTATAGTAAGAAAGAAAAATAGAGAAGTCGTAGAAGGACTTAAAAAAAGACAAGGTCTTGCTTTGGTAGAAGAAGAAACCAATGAGAATAAGTATATGTGCTAAAAATGAATGGAGAAAGGATAGAAAGAATCTATTTTGATTTTCATAGATTTTCTACTAGATATTAGTTAGTTTAGCTTAGTTAAATCAAGCATAAATTAAGTCTAAGCTTATTCTTGGATATTAGAACTTTAAGGATTTTCTATTTGTATATTGGTTTGAATGGAAGTTTATTTGTTTGAAGGAAACTAAGAGAATTGAAGGAAAGAGCAAAAGGAGAGACGAACTTAAGTTTGAAGTTATAAGTAAAAAGGTGGGTAATACGTTTATTGTCGTTATGTTGATGAGTCGAATTAGTTGCTTGTATGTGTACCTAAATGCTTGACTGTTTATCATTGTGAATATGGGAAAAATAACCTGTGATTGATATCATGTTTGCTTTGAAAGACTTTACTGCTTTTGGAATTAATAAGAAGAAGAAAAACAAAAATTAAATGAAAATATGAATATGATATGAAATATGTAAGCATCGGAAATTTGCTTGTGTGGGCAAGAGAGATACCATTTCGTTCATCATGTGCACGTTGACCTATAGCCTTCTCCCGGCTGCCTGCTTGTGGCATATGAGCTCCAAAAAATGGACTCATTTCGTTCATTATATAAACTTCAGTTTTGCCATTTCGTTCCATGGGGTTCTCTCAAGTCATTATATATGTGCATTTTACTTTAATTTATTAAACACACTATATGATTGAAGGCTATGTTTTGATAATTGAAAAAAAATACATGATTTGATTTAAGTAATAATATGTTATCTGTGAGCTTGAACTGCGAATAATCCGATTGTTATACTTATATATGATATAAATTTATATATATGTTTGGTTTTGTGTGTGGTTCGTCACTAATGGCTATAACCATATTAGCCGCTAAGCTTCGCAAATTACCCCACTATTTTCCACTCTTCAGTTGAAGAACAAGCAAATCATTAAACCTTGCAATTTCGGCAGACTCCAAGAATTATTATCTTTTGTAACTAAGTTAGTTTGAATACCTTAGGTAGCCTTACAATCATGCATACTTGTTGTATTTTTTTGGATTATGCCACTATACTAACTCTTAATATGTAATTGAAGTTGTATAAATTTTGTAATATTTGAGAGATGAAACTCTGTCTTGTGGAGAAATGAATGAAAGAAGGGTTAAAGAATTTCTCTTTTGTATTTATGCAGAAATTTCTTCTCTGTTAAGTGTCAATTGTGTTAGGAACAAATTGATATATGTTGAAAACTTTTGAATAGATTTTTCTGAAGCAATCGTTTTAGTGGGAGTCTTATATGTATGAATTGTGTTTGTTGGATTCGGCCTTTTGTTTTTGTAAGAATGTATATCGAAAAATGAGAGAAAAAGGGAATAATGATCTAGGCATAATTAAACAAAATTGTCTTCATAAAAGTTGTAGTTCTTTCTCTTAGCTTTCTAACGATATAAAGTTTATAATTTTTGGAATTCAAGATTGAAAGTTATGATGATTTGAAATTAGTGTGTGCAGCAAGGATGTATAACCCCTTTATTTTGGGAAGGTCGCGATCTTGCACAAGCACGATCGCGACGAATCGCCTCTCACGCCCGTGACTTCCTATCGTCACGGCTGTGACATTTTCAAATGCACGGTCGTGATAATTTATTTTTTTATTTGTTTGTGTATTTGTTTTTACTCCTAACCGTGACTTATGTTTATTTTATTTATTTTTGCTTTTATGATTATTTTCGAAAAATTTCCCAGTGCTAGCGGTTTGTCGCTGCGAAATAAAAACAGAAACTTGGGACCAACAGAAGACCTTTTCTCGATTCATGTGGTCTAACAATGTCACGTACCTTGGTGATGTTATGATTTCAAACTTAGTACGTCAACTTCTATTTCATTGTTTTTTTTAATTAATACCTAGTGTGTCAAACTTGTATTGATTTATCATTATGTTATTTCTATTTCAAAGTGCATCTAGTAATTCAGTAATTTACTTTTAATTATATAACTAGATGGATAAAAGTTGTATGTCTCGTTGGAAATGGTCCACTGAATACTTAGGAGTTAAGAGTTTCATGCAATTTGAAAAAAGATCAACTAGGTGTAGAATTTTGTATTTGTTGTCCATGCATAGATTGCTTAAATGTGAACATTCAAAGTTAAGATGTGGTATATAATCACTTGCTAATCCTAGGCATAGATAAATATTATACTTCATGGATTTATAATGGTGAACATTCTGAAGCAAGTTGTAGTATAAGTGTTGATACAGGTGTTAATGGTAGAAATAATAATGATGTAGAAGATTGTGATATTAATGACGATGGTGATGATGGGGTTGGCGAGATGTTATAGGATTGTGGGAATTAGATGGAGACTATGAACAAAATTGGTTTGCCTAACATAATTAGTAATATTATAGAAGATAATTTTGGGAAGTTATTAAAAGTTTTTCAAGAAGAATTTTATCTAAGGTGCTTAAAATTCTCACAGCTATCTTTTGTTGTCAAGTTGTTGCATTTGAAGGTTTATAATAAATAGAGTAACAAATCTTTTAACATGCTAGTTGACTTGTCAATGATGCATTACCTGTTAGACACAAATTCCCCTATTCTTACTATAAAGCAAAGAAATTGTTAAAAGATCTTGGATTAGGATATATATAAATACATGCTTCAAGTATGAGTGTGCTATATTTTGGAAGGTCAGTAAAGATCTTAAAGAATTTTCCACATAAAATCTTGAGATACTTTTTATTAAACCACGAAGATGAAGACTTTTTGTGTTAATAAAAATAGCCATAAATATGAGGTGGCATAAAGAAAAACACATTGATGAATAATAAAGCCCTATAAAAAGAATAAGTAGATATATTACCATTCTATAGGGGAGATGTTGATCCCAATATACTAGAAGAAAATGAAGTACAATCCAATCTTGTTGTAGAAAGAGATGAAGACTATATTGAGGATGAATTATATGACAATTATCATGATTTAGCCAAATATAATAGTAATAAAGAGTCGAATCATAATGCAATTAATGATGATGATTTTCAAGATCTTGATTATAATAATTGAAGGTAATAAAAATGTTATTCATATTGTTTGAAATGTAATGTTGGTAATATTTATGTTAATGCGTATTGTTGATGTTTGAGTTATGTTAGTGTGGATTGTTGATGTTTAACTTATGTTAATGCATATTGTTGATGATTGAGTTATGTTAATATGGATTATTGACGTTTGAATTATGTTAATGCACGTTTTTGATGGTTGAGTTATATTAATATGAATTATTGATGATTGAGTTATGTTAATGCAGATTACTGATGTTTGGCTTATGTTAATGCATATTGTTGATGTTTGACTTATGTTAATGTGGTATGATGATGATTGAGTTATGTAAATGTGAAGTGATGATGATTGAGTTATGTTAATGCAAATTGATGATGTTTGAGTTTTGTTAATGCGTAATGTTAATGATTGAGTTATGTTAATGTGGATTATTGATGTTTGAGTTACAAATATTCAATATAATGGCACCTAGTAGAAACAAAGGGAAGAACGTGATAATTATCAAAAAATTTCCTACCTAACAACCAAATCAATCAGTTCCTAGCTAACAACAACAATCAACCTCATCCACTAATGAAGCAAGTCAGTAACGACCTCCATTTTCCTCATCTAGTACATAGGGATCTTTAGGTTTATTAATCTTTAACACCTACAAATAGATTTATGCTCAAATATATATTTACATGTTTAATGTGTATTTTCTTATCATTATTCATTTGTTGTCAGGTTCTAATACCAACATCAGAAAAAAAAAAAAAAAGGTAGAGGTATAATTAAAGGTTGTGAGTTGTAACGAATGAATTTTATAATGAACAACAAGTTGTCAATACATATTGATACCTCGTAAGGTCGTCCTCTAGACAAGATTTAATTAGCAAAATTGTCTAGTGAGTTGGGGATAACTGCTAGAACATAATTACCTTGCCTAAAGCATGCTAAGGAGTTGAAAGAAGACAACTAACTTGAGAATGCTTTAGATAAAATTTCGGCAAATTTTTAATTTATTTAACTATATGCAATATTGTTTCACTTATTTTTGTTTAATTACACTTATTATTCGCAAATGAAAATGAATATCGTCGATATCGACAACCCTGATGTTTCAAATTGTGTCACTCCATTGTTGAAACCTATGATCGTCGTTATAGGCTGCATCAATATTGTAAATCTTTTCCTTCTGATGCAGAAGCAAAGAGACATGTTCTGGAACCGATGTCACTAGAAAATTAGAACAAATGTGTGATTATTGGGTCCGTCCTAATGTTTAGGTTTCTTTTCTTTCCGTTCAAACTTGCTTCCATTAATCTTATTAAATGATTTAATGACCATCTTTTTTCTTTATTTAGGATAAATGTGAGAAGGCCAAAGTGAACAGAGGACAAAAGAAACTCCTCACAACTAAGGCTCTAAATCATTGCTGTCGTGCGAAATGAATATATTAGATAGCGGTTTGAGTTACCACAAAAAGGTATTCTAAAATGTCAATTATTATTAAAAAATGAAAATTGAATTGCACTTAATATTTGATTACAAAAAACACTTTTATTTCTTAATCTTATTACATTTCTTTCTTGCTTTTGTTTAATTTAATTATTAATGGTTGTGGGTTAAACTGCAAGAAATCCTAGAGGTATTTTGCTTTTACTTCTATTTTTTGTTATAATTTTAATTTTTGTTTCCTATTTTTATTTCTATTTTTAAAATAAAGACAAGAATTTTTATTTATTAATTTTATTGTAATTATATTTTTATTATTCATAATAATTAAATATTACATAACAAAACTAAGTAATCTTAAGGAAATTTGAAAAATGGTAAAAGAAAAAAGCCATGTGGATAGAACAAAGCAGATTCATTAATCATAGCGATACTCAATAATATAAAGTAAATTTAAAAAAACATTCTAAAAGGGAAATCATCAAAGTAACAGTTATAAACTCTATCTGCATATGTAACATCCCCTCACTTATTGAAAAGGGTATTTTGGTAATTTGGGATGGGTTAGGATTATTGAAAGCGTTTTTGAC
>JANQBM010030474.1:0-10940 GCA_025594535.1 Erythroxylum domingense | reverse complement strand
AAAAGGATACATATATCCTTGTATGTAATTTTACAATTCTCATTACTTTGATTTAACTAACATGAAATAAAATGATTGTCTTCGTTATCAAACTTTGTATTTTTTTCTATTTATGTTAATAATAAGTCACTATTGATCTTACACATACAAACTAATCACATAAAATTAGATCAACTACTTTTACTCAAAAATATATTTCTTATCATATTTTGTACATTATGTTAATGTTGAATCCATTTAGTATTAAATATCAAAAGCATGAATTAGAAATATATGTAATATACTATATCTAGTATTGGTAAGAAAAGTCACACAAAAATCTTCTTCTAATGACATAATTATCATATCTAAGCAAATTCCTTTAATTTTAATCCTTATTTATGCTTTTAATAAGATAAATTAAGTGCAACAATTCTTTAAAGATATTATTGCCTTCATCTCTACTTTATGGAACCATTTTTGTTGTGACATTATGATGTTGGAATCCATCTTTCACGTTGTCTTTAAAGTTTATAAGTTATTGGTCAAATAAAAACTTCACTATATTTTGTCCTCTATATGACATTGGTATATCTTTCAAACTTTGTCACCCAAATATTCAACAAGGATTATAGTAGAATTACATAATAAACTTATTGATCTCTCTTGTAAGTTAAGAAGTTGATTATAGAAAGTTAAAATAAGAAGTATTCTAGAGTATTGATTTTATGAGGATTATAAGTATTAAACTTATTATTCCTAGTAAATCATTGCAATTAAAGTAAAAAAATATTTAAAGAAGTGATTAAACTATGAAACTAACAAAAACAAGCAATTAAATACCAAACATATAAATCAAGATAAATTAATGATAGGTCTCAAGTTTCACTTATGAGGAACTTTGTGAGGCCCTAACATATATCTTAGAAGTAATAGTCTAAGTTGTATTAAGAAGTGAACATAAAGAATTACGTGCATCTAAGTGTAGTAAGATACATAATGGTAATTAATGTAAAAGCCATGGGTAAATGAGTAACTTGCTCATTTGGACATCGACATAAATACTTAGACATGAAATATACATAGGAATTTGTATATGCTTGCTTGGATTTATAAGCCTGATGTGAGGGGAATTGATAAAAGAAGTATTTTATAACCAAATGGGATGTTTTTGGATAAATTAGATGTGTGTTTGCATTGTTGTTGCATGATAAGACTGAAGTTAATTGATTTGGGATATGTACCTCATGGTTTGGATAGGTTCTACTAAACATACTTTTGTAATTTGTCTATATATTGTACTGTAGCCTTTCAAAATGGATAATTCCAATTAGAGATTAAACTAGAGACATAGGTCTAAAACTTTGATGTGGCAACCAAAATTTAATTCTACCTCTAAGATTTTTAAATTTTGGTTTGAAGCTGAGTTCTAACTATTATCCTTGTTTTCAAATAGCATGTAGATTGTTGGGTATAACTCCTGATTTAATTAACCAAATTACATGAAATTTATGCCATTAGGAGGTTAAGACAAGGAAGAATGAAATTAATTGATAAGATCATATACTAACTTGGGAATTAAAGGAAGAAAAAGGACCAATATGCAATTTTGTAAAGTTAACTCATGGACTAATAGGATTAAAGCATGTGTGTGTCCAATACAATTGTAACACATTGTCTAATAGGATTGCAATACCTGGTCCAATAGTATTGTAACATGTGGTCCAATAGGATTGTAATATGTGGTTTAATAAGATTGTAATGGTCTAATAGGATTGTAACATTTGGTCCAATGGGATTGAAACATGTGTCTAAGACTAGAAATTTCATGAGGGGAATAGAAGAGAGGGGAGAGGGATGTATATGTAGGGCAGAATTTTCTCTTCTCATCTTGTTTCCGTTCCATCACCTTAATCACACCATTTTTGCATAAGAAATCAAGCTAATCCTAGGTGAAAATCAAGGTAAAAGTTTATGGTTTGTCTTCTCATCTTCATCTTTCTTGCTTTGCTTATGAAGAACTGAAATTATAAGGCTGGAAATGGGAATGAGATGTGTATTTATGGTGTTTTTAGTTATTGAGTCAGGCAAAGCCAAAGAGGAAAGAAAGGAAAGAAAAGACATTAGAAGAAATACTTAGCCAATTTTAAGGTTTAGGACTACATTTAGTTTAATTCCTCTTTTTTGTGTATTTTTGGATAGTTATAAAGATTCATTTGGATATAGATTATTAGTGTTATTTTGGTGTTACTTTACATGAACTTGGTTGTATATGACAAGAGAGTATCATGCAGTGAAATTCTATCTAGGGTTTATTTGAGTCAGTCACATTGTTTAACTCATAACTTAGCCTACAAACCTCTAAATTGTGTGATTTCAGTTGCATATGAAACCCATAAAACTAAACATCTCTATAAGGGACTCTGAATTAATTCTGGCTTTATGACCTTGGAATTAAGATTGAAAATAGTGACCTGATGCTACCTCTGTTTTGGAGTAGCTTGTGATATTTGGACTATATCTCATGAGTTAGGAGTCCAAATGACCTAATTGTTAGTTCTATAGAAACAAAAGACACAGAGGTATAAATGTCTAGAAGACCTAGAAACCCAGTTCTGATGTTTTCTATGAATATTAAGGAACAAGCAGTGGCATGAATAGAAAAAGTGTCTGTCACGACCGTGACATTAGTTTTGTTTCCAATTTTTACCGCATCTTATCCGAACCTTTATGAATATGTATGAAAATTTTCAAACACCTAGAAATAAATAAAATAGGACTTACCACATGTAAGTTGGGAGATTGAACATTAAATATAAGATTGAACATAATGCATTTCAAATAAAATTTACATGTATATAAATGATTTGTATGCGTATTCATTACTCATATGTGTATCTTATGATTATACAAGTGTGATTTTGATACCCTTCTAATGGTGGTAAGCGATGACTTGAATGTATGAACACAAATACATACTTTATGACTTGAAATGTATTTCATATAATTTGTTAATATATGAATTGTGACATTTACAAATGGTTCAAAAAATATTGTAGTGCCTACTCTATTGTCTTGGTTATGGATAGATAGGTATACCTATAGGTTTACAGTGCAGTTGCTATAGTTTGACACCCCTGGCATCCACAGTTTGATACCTTTGGGTATCTAAAGCCTGATACCTTCAGATATCCACAGTTTTGATATCTTCGAATATCCACAGATCCCGTTATCCACAGCCACGGGAATGTGCAAGCCTAACATAGAAAATAAAGTCAATAGATATAAATAAGATGTGAGATCCCATATCAGTTAGAGAGGGGAATGAAGTATGCCTTATAAGGGTATGGATAACTCTCCCTCAAAGATGCGTTTTCCCAAGGGGTGGCAAAATCAAAACCTTGAGGGCTTAGCTGGGTCAAGGACAAAAGTAGACAATATCTGTGGGCCGGTGGTCTAGGGCTGTTACATAAGAAATATAACTTGACAACATAAAGAGTTGGTACTGATAAGCATTTTCGTTTGTATTGATAATTTGTAGCAATGAGCATTGAGTATCAATGTTTGGCTTACGAATGTGAATTTACAGTATATGAATAAAATATTGAAGCATGTTTGCATTATGTACCATTGATTAAGTACAACATCATTATTTATATGAGTTATAATGTTTATGAATGAGTGTGCTTGAGGGATGACTGCTGTGAGTGGTCATCCAAACTTAGTGTTTCCCTACTAAGCTTTCAAGCTTAGCATGGGTGTTAATTCGTGTAGGTCCATGTATTAAAAGTGAGGTACAGGAGACATCTAGAGGGACCAAGGCTAACTGCTAGGAGTAAAAGCACCTTTGGAATTTGTTTTAGTTAAAGTTGATTATACATGTACGAAAAGAAGGAAATTTTATGTTTTCTTTTGGATTATTATATAAATTTGAAGATTTAATACTACTTTTAAACGATAATGTTAAGTTGTGTGAAATTTTGTAATGTGTATATGTATAGCATTGAATAGAAATGTATGTCATGAATGTATGTGTAGGAAATTAGTTTTCATGTGTGTATGTGGTTGTAGATTCGGTATAGGGGGTGTTACAATCTTCAAATATTAAGTAAGATTTATTATTAAGGTTGAAATAATAATTAACATAGAGTATCAATACCCTCTTCCAAAGAAAATATGTATATTCAATACAATATCCCGCATTAAGAATAGTTATTATATTAGTTATCACCATTGATGTTTATTCTCCTAGCGTATATATTATAGTTCAAACCTCCCAATCCTTCATACAATTCCTAAGATTGAATCTATGAGTCTAGAAATAAATCTAAGATTAAGTTCAAAGGTAATAAATTTAACCAACGTAATAACTAGGAATTTAGTTACTAAATATCACGAAAACAAAAATAAAAACAAAACCAATCTTAAAATCAATGAAAGCAAAGAAGGTAAATATAAAACAAGATATCCTTAATTGCTTACAATTCAAGGTGGATCTTTCTCTAATCCTTGCTTCCAAACTCTCCTTAATGTTAAGAAAACCTAAGATAATGAAAAAAGTAAAAGACAGCTGCCAAAATATCCAAATTCCTCTAAGAAAACTCCTAATAAGAGCTTTTATAGGATAGGGTTACATAACAGAGTTCTAAGGTGATTGAATTTGTAATTCCATGCATCCTTAAATTTTAAATTCCAAGTCCTTCTAATATCTAGCTTTTACAATTGTGTTGGTTTGCTTATGGACTAAAAATCGTATATGAACATCTTATAACTAGCATTAATCTCACTATTATGTCTGGCACTAGTGTAGTGCTACTCCTCTATTCTCCTCCAATTTTTAATATATTGGAGCTTGAGCTGATATCTAGTGCCTTCTACGAAGTTGTTATATATTTTGTTAGCTTCAAATTGACTACATCATCTCAACAATTGGAAAATTTTGGGGAAAGTTACACTAAAATAAATTCTCACTTACAAGATGCTAAACTAAACATATGAAACATTATATAATTCCACATAAACATACTATCAAGATGCTAAATTCCAATCTAATTTAGCCTCTATAAATATGAAAAATGTGGACTTATAAGTTCCCCTACACCTAAATCATTTCTTGTAATAAAGCAACTAATAACAATAAAAGCTAGTTACCTAAACTAGAAACAATTCCAGTTTTAAGCCTTCAATTGAATTGCAAAACTTAAAATCAAAATATTTCTTAAATGAATCACCATATAAACAATACAATGCAAAAACTATTCTACCTACTCTTTTAAGTTCAAATGCTTCAAAATTAACATGTTCCTCATTGGTATCACTCTTTCACACAAGTGTTTGAATTTTTGGATGAGGTACTTTCATAATCTTCCTGCAAAATTGAACTTACCATGGACTTGAAAATCTTTAACTCTCCATTATTCCAATAGATATATACAAGAAAAAGAATCAAAAGGTTATTAAGTTTGATTTTAATAGGGAAAAAAGAGTGTTAGAAAAGGAAAGGAATATGAAAAACAAAAGAAATCTAAAATAATAGAATAAGTAAATCAAGAAAATGATACCAACTCCTCATATCTTGCAAATATTTCCTCTTTTGTCATTCTTTTCAAGTGTAAGAAAATTATTCCTAACAAAAATTTCAACAATTTTTCCTTCTTTTTCATTTTATTTTATTTTTCTTTCCTTTTTTAATTCTTTTGGCGTGAATTTTCCTTTTTACATTGCCATCTCATATGCATCACTATCTCCCCTATATTTAATTCTTTTCTCACCATACCCACCAACATCAAATCACAAGCCAAAGCTCTACAAATTATGAATTAGGTTACAATTACTTGTTTTATAAGGCTTAAGGTTCATTAGGAAAGGGCTACAAAGAAAAAAGTCTAGAAATATATTAATCTTAAAGGGGTTCATTAATTGTTTAATGAACAAAGTGTTAGACAATTTGGCTAAAACGTAAATCCTAATTGCCTATATCATTATAATACTTATACATTTCTTATATATAATCACAAAAAGATGAAATACATGTTTTAAAAGTCCAAAGTCAAAGAAGATATCTACATTCAAAAGATAAATTTTTGTATATTGACTTAATTTTTTGTAGGATAACTCAAGACTTAATGAACTTTTTTTTTGAAATGGAAGAATTCGCAGCCACTATCCTTTGGATGCATACTAGGTAAATCTCTAGATTGACGTAATAGCCTGCAAATCACGCCAACTAGGTACTCTGCACTAGGCAAGCCTTGTACAACAGGCTCGATCGAGAGAGCATCACTAGGGTGATTCGAACACAGGACCTTTTGGCCTCATGCCCCTCACTCTACTAACTCGACCACCCTAGGGGGCCACTTAATGAACTTGCTTTTATAGCATTCACAAGATCAAGTTTGTATGATAACTAGTTAATCATTATGCACATAATTTTTAGCAACCAAAATTAACTAAGAAATATGTATAAACTTATGAAATCGACCTAAAGTAACTAATAATATCCAAAACACAAAACAAAAAGTAAGCTAAAAATAACAAAAATTTGAGAAAATTTAAAATCAAGCTATAAACAAAAAGAAACTTAAAGTACACCCCATCACTTAGAACAATATTCTCCCCATTATTGTGTATAAATAGTACAGAAAAAAGGATCTAAAAACTATCTAAAAAATTGGATAATTAATATTGAAATTTCAAAATGATTTAATATGTTTTACCTATCCAGAAAAAACTCAGAATATACGGACAAGCATAAATATGAAATTAAAGATAACATCTAAATTGCATTCCAATTTATAATATCCTCCAATTCAAAGAAGTTGAGAAAAATAAAAGTAGATGAAAAACATAAAACAAAAGTAAGCTAAAAACAACAAAATTTTGAGAGATTTAAACAATCAAGCTATAAACTAAAAGAAACTTTAAGTCCACCCTAACACTTAGAACAATATTCTCCACATTATTATGCATAAATAATAAAAATGTATAAAAACTATATGAAAATTGGATAACTAATATGGAAATTTCAAAATGAATTAATCTATTTTACCTATCTAAAAAAACTTAAAATATATGGACAAGCATAAATATGAAATTAAAGATAACATCTAAATTGCATTCAAATTTCTAATATCCTCAAATTCAAAGAAGTTAAGCAAAATAGATGATAGATGATAGTGTCCTTGATATAGGCTGATCTCTATCCTATAGATCTCATAGGTACGTTCACTTATCGAACTATAGTATAGTATTAGTGAACATCAAGTGTCAATCCCACAAAGACTACAAGTACTACTAATAACTTCTTTTCTATTTATCTAACTGACAAAATATGATGATAATTTAATTAAAATAATTTAAAGTTTGATTTAATAATAAAACAAAATGTAGATGACTCTAAAATAAATTAATATCAGATAAATATTACCTATGTAATGAATCCATGTAACATTTGTTAACCTTTATTATGCATTTCAATTATTGATCATTGGACTATAAAAATTGCTATCTTTTGTTAATATCCTTCTTAAGATTATTAATAACTAACCCTCAGTTGACTAATTAAAACCTCTTTTTAGATAAAAACCTATAAGATTGTATTACTCAATTTCACTATTACGTTTAATCCTAATATAAAGGATTCATTGTGACCTGACCCTAATCTAGAGTATTTATTTTGACATATCTCTAGGTTGCATATGACTCTTTACAATTATGGTATAGCTATTCATGCAAAAGGATTTCTCAATCTCGATTATATAAAATCATATGTTGAACTAATATCCAGGACACATTAATTCAAGAATAAAAATGCGTAATTCAATCGTAACGAATAAACAATTAAATTGAATTAAAAAAATGAACTAAATTACAGTGTCGATCCTGATTTAGGGTTTATCATACCTAGGAACTAAACAAACTTAGTACAAAACGTAGAAAACAAAAATAACTCAAAAAATTCGAAAAAATAATTAAAAAGAAAAACTCACTCTATATTGCCCTTTCTCTAATATAATTCCCTTGAAACTATGGAAAGTTGTTTTTTACCAGATCTCTTATGTGATCTTTATGTTTCTGCCTTCTTAGGATCAAAATTGTGTCTCACTCAGCTATCTAAATTTGAATCTAAATAATACTCCCTTTAATTAGCGTTCATAAGTTCATCTTGTATTGTGAAACTACAGTTTTTAGAATGGACATAATCACTCACATAGTCATGTGCTTGACTGTGCCCCTCAAAAAATCTTCAAAATCACATATATACACGTTCCCTAGAGCTTACACGGGCAATGGACATTATTTTTTATGTGATTTGCACAGATATGTCCACCTTCAAACAGGTGAAACAACATCTTTGAAACTATATATACTTTTGGGGACTTATATGCTCCCTCACACTTTCTTGTATATTACTTATACGAGCATTTCCTTCATCAACAAATGTGTCCCTCCAAAACAGCTCCAATTCTTCCAATTTCTGCGCTAAATTCTTCTCTTTTTAATATATGAGGTCAATTGAGATCTAATAACACACCAGAAACAAAATGAGTACTAAAAATAATAAAAATTCTAAATAATAGAGCAAACCACACTAAATGTGGGAATAAGAACATAGTTTACTAATCATTTATCAAATATAGCCACAGTTAAGTTTTTGCTTGTCCTCAAGCAAATCATAATCCAAATTATTAGACTTAAAAGCATCCACCCCTTATTAATCTCAACATATCCTTTCACACCCTCAATTATCATAACATACGAACCAAATTTGCTTATAATTGGACTTAGGTTATTCTACGACAAGCTCTTATAAGCCAATATCAATAGCAATCACATTGATAATCTTTTTGAAACCCAAAGCACAAATTCCACACCCTCATAAAGGATTCACTCAATACATTCAAAGTGTTCAGTGTAGAAAATATAATAAACTCTTAAATCATTACATAAGAGGATTCTTAACCATGAGCTTACATAAACTCATAACTAATAAGTAAACTAGAAACAAAAATCAAAAGGTCTTTTAAATAAAGTGTAATGAGGCTTATGTAAAGGTATGGTAGGGATAATTAAAAGGGTAATAATATTAAAGGAAATTCATATAAACAAGATTACATAAAACTTGGTTCTTCATAGCATAGATCCTTTAAGTAAAAATTTCATTTGAACAAAAATATCATAACTTTTCTTTTCTTTTTTTCTCAATATGCTTGCAAAAAATTATTTTTAACTTTAAAATTTCTTTGAGCAACTTTGGAGAGTATAAAGTTATAACAATGAACTTGAGAAGAAACAAATTTAACAATTACCATGCACCATTAATCATAGACATATCGAACCTTTTCTTCAAAATTATTTAATGTCACTCAAGTTTTAACCAATTACATAAATATAATTCCTTCAGAGTTAAAAAGTAATGAAAGGTTTTTAGTAAAATAAGGTTATTGGCTATCAATGTGGCTATAAACAATGAAAAAGGCAAAGTCTCAAAATTGGTTACTCCTTAGGGATAAAATAGGGTAGGTAACAATCAAAGAAAATAGGTTAAAACAAAAGGTTAAATATAAGTGCATTTATCATTTTAATGCCTTTAGTTTGACATTGTGATTTTAACATGAACAATAAAAACAAGTTCCAGAATTATCCAAGTATGTATGATAGCCACACATAAAGAATAATAGAGCATAAACTAATGATATATTTGCTCTTAGTCTCAAAAACTCATAAGCATGTCTCATATGTGTAAATAATATGCAATTTTGATTCAAATTAACTATCTTAATTACTACTAAAAACAATGACTTATAAAAGAAAGTCTATTCCAACTTTCATCCTTTTGCTACTAATTTCACTCAATAATAAAAAATAACCTAAAGTATTTCGGACATATTTTAACTAAATTGGGATGTCAATTTATAGATGCATATTTGATTATATTTTTGCACCTATATTTGGCCTATTTTGCTTGATGTTTTATACTTTTGTTGTATAATTGGAACTTGATGTAACACCCATTTCCAACTGACATATGCACGTGAGTCTATCAGATACACTTGTACATGCCTATCAGAAATGACATGTTAACTATCTCACCTTCAGTGTACATAACATGGCATCATACATTAAACCATCAATTACAGATTTTAAAAACCCATAATGTTATCACACTATATCAAACCATGATTTACATTGTTTCATACAACACAATACCATCCCAGGTTTATAACATCATCCTATGAGCTTAAACAACTCAGTACACACCAAATACAATAAACATGAAAATCTCAGCTGACCGACCTCTGAGCCAAATCTGACAGTGATAGTTGCACAAAATATGCTTCTATGGAGTCTTAGAAGCTAGGTCGTCTCACTCTTGAACCTGAAAAGTAATGGTGCAATTTTGATGAGTTTTGTGAACTCAACAGAGTAACCATCCTTGATGGTTCACTCATGTCATAAAACAAGATCAATTATAATAGGTAATCACACAGTTCAAGCCACTTGACAAGTATCAAATACTATCACAGATAAATCATTTCTCAGCTAAACAGTTAAATCATATAACAACATTCACACAGATTTGCAACTCATGCAATGAAATCAGTTTATATGTGGATGCAATATGTATGAGACTCACATTCATTTTTATATTGTTGTGACTGTGTGCTTTTACAGTAACCCAAATTATCGGGCTCAGTCAGTCAGTCTGTGATTCAATGATCACAATGAGCCATAGGCTAGAACCACATATGCGGGAGCTTAAAGCTCTTATCAGTAACAGTATTAGTAGCAACACCAGTTACAACTCCTTAATATTACATGCATTGGAATGATGAAGTGCATGCCACAGTTTAGTTATCAAATTCAATCACTTTCATTAGCATTTAATATAACAGTATATCAGTCACAGTATCAGTTACAGTAACAGTCACAATAGCAGTAGTCATCGGACTAGGTCCGGC
>JANQBM010030466.1:0-10940 GCA_025594535.1 Erythroxylum domingense | reverse complement strand
GGCTCACAGGTCGGTCAGCTGGGACTTTTGGGATGACCTAGATAGATTTGATGTATTTTTCCTCTTTCATGTAGCATTTTGTACTAGGCTTTTTGGATTTATGTACAGACAGTTGATTTTGAGAAATGAAATGAGGAAGAAGTTTTAAAAAAAATATTGTGGTTTTCTATTAATGCTTTATTGTTCAAATTAATGTGATGCCATGTGGAGTGTTTGTAGGGATTGATCGTAGCTCACCTTTATTGTAGGATATGTACCGGAATGACCTGCGGGCGTCCCGGTGTGTACCTTACGGTAAGGGGGTGCTACAGTGTATTTGCTTAATGTAAGCTTGACATTTCTGAATGGAGAATTTGGAGAAGAAGTCTATATTACAAAACTAGAAAGCTTTGTGATTCATGGTAAAAAAGAAAAGATGTACATGTTGAAGAAGGCTTTTTATAGCTTAAAACAAGCCTCATAAGCATGATACAACAAAATGGTTATGTCAAAAGTGCAAATGAGCCCACTCTTTATCTAAAGAAGCAAGATAAAGTTGCTTTCTTAATAGTGTGCATATATATTAATGATATAATTTATATGGATTCAGATTTAGCACTTATAGAAGAATTCAAATATAACATGATAGGCGCCTTCAAAATGACAAACTTAGGATTGCTGCATTATTTCCTTGGATTAGAGATTTTGTAAGATAAAGATGGGATGTTTGTTTCTCGAAAGAATTATACAACTGATTTATTAAAGAAACTCACTATGTCGAATTGCAAGATGGTGGCTAATTTAAGGAACAAGAATAAAAAATTGATGGAAGAAGATAGAGAAAGCTGCAAATGAAAGACATTTTAGAAGCTTCGTTAGTGGATTGATATATTAAACTAACATAAGGCTAGACATTTCATTCTCAGTTGGTGGTAATGTCAAGATTCATAAGCAGTCCATCAAAACGACATTATCGAACATCAAAAAGGAATTTAAGGTACAATGCAAGGACTTTGAATTATAGAATGTGGTACACTCATATAAGAGATTTTAGATTGATTGGCTTTATCAATAATGATTGGGCTACCTCATCATATGATAAAAGAAGTACTTCTGGAAATTTATTTAGACTTGGTTTAGGTGCAGTCACATAGTGCTCTACGAAACAACCAATGACAACATTATCAATAGTAGAGGCAGAATATGTTGCTGCCAGTGCAACAACATGTCAATACATTTGGCTTAGAAGAATGATTTGCAATTTGCAACAAATGCAAGAGAAGGGAAATGAACTTTATTGTGATAATAAATCAACAATTGTAACAGCAAGGAATCCAGTCTGTCACATATTGAGCTGAGATTTCATTTTATCAGGGAATTAGTGGCCAAAAGAGAAATAGTTATAAAGTTCTATCACATTGATATTCAACCTGCAGATATCTTCACCAAACTTTGTGAAATCAAAGACATGCTTTTCTTAAATCCTTGCTTAGACTTTGTGATTTTGAATCAAGGGCGAGTGTTGGAGATATGATTCAAAATTTGTTGAAAAAAATATAATTTGAAATCTATTGTAGAAAAACACTACATCAAATTCTCAAAATTAGTTGATTAATTAGCTAGTTATTGAAGATTTTTTAACATTTTTAATTAATATAAATTACTGCCAGTAGCTTAATTTTCTACATTTAGTTATTTATTAGCCTATAAATTGGCATTTCGATTTGTATAAGCTACACATTACACAAAAAGTATTAATCTATTGTTTCTCTAAATTCTACAGAATTCTTGTTTCCCTCCTTTATTTTTGCAGTAGTAGTAAGTTCCTTTTAAACAAACATTAATAAGCCTCTACGATGATTAATATGAACACAACCACATCTTTTGACATGTTTCGCCTACATTTCCTAAGCAGCAATCTTATTCCTGCCACGAATTTTGGTTTTTAACTTAAAATGTCCACTGGAGATCTATTTACCCTACTTTTGAACTAGTTTATTAGTAATTTACTTTTACAATATCTGAATCTTGTAAAATATTATCTTGTGCATAGGGGTGTCGAGAAAGGACTTACACAATTTTGATGACCTTTGATTCTAATTGGAGCCTGATTACTCGAGTCACAGTCCTTGTCCTGAGCCATATTTTCTCTCTTTTCTAACTTCAGAGCTTTATTCATACTTTTAAAATTTTTGGCACTACAAAAACCTCCAAAATAAGTTGAGAGAAAACCAACCAGCACCACTTGATTTGATATTTAGATCCACAGTTTTAGATCTCATATTGTATGTTTTTTAAATTTAAGCCTTCAATAAATTTGGTGAAAGTTGAATAAATGTGTCTCAATTTAGCTTTGTTAGAAGTTAGGTTTAATTCAAACTTTCAACAATTTAGTTGTTAGTTTGTTACCTTAAAATAAGCTAGGAGATTCATTAGTTGTTAGTTTTCCTATTTCCTACATGAATAAGTTAAAGTAGTTAGAATTCGTAGCTAATACGTTGTTAGTGTTAAGTTCAAATTTTAACTCTTATAAAGCCTATTTAAGAGGCTCTATTTCTCGTAAATAAAGCAAGGGGTTGATTAGCAAAATCACTTTCTTCTATTTCTAAAGTTGTTCAGTTCTATAATATTTCTCCAACAAAATGGTATCAGAGCCAGTTGTCGTAGAATTGGATATACCATTCTTCTTATTTGCAAAAAATGGCAACAACTTCAAGCTCTCTCAATGTCTCACAACCACAGATACCAATTTTCAAAGGTGACTCCTATGAGTTTCGGAGTATAAAGATGAAGACGCTATTTAGATCTCAGGATCGTTGGGATCTTGTGGAAACAGGTGTTGTATAATCCAGCGATGATGAGACTCTTCTAAAAGACAATTAGAAACGTGATGCAAAAGCCCTCTTTTTCATCCAACAATTCAGTTGTTAGTTTGTTACCTTAAAATAAGCTAGGAGATTCACTAGTTGTTAGTTTTCCTATTTCCTACATGAATAAGTTAAAGTAGTTAGAATTCGTAGCTAATACGTTGTTAGTGTTTAGTTCAAATTTTAACTCTTGTAAAGCCTATTTAAGAGGCTCTATTTCTCGTAAATAAAGCAAGGGGTTGATTAGCAAAATCACTTTCTTCTATTTCTAAAGTTGTTCAGTTCTATAATATTTCTCCAACAAAATGGTATCAGAGCCAGTTGTCGTAGAATTGGACATACCATTCTTCTTATTTGCAAAAAATGGCAACAACTTCAAGCTCTCTCAATGTCTCACAACCACAAATACCAATTTTCAAAGGTGACTCCTATGAGTTTTGGAGTATAAAGATGAAGACGTTATTTAGATCTCAGGATCTTTGGGATCTCGTGGAAACAAGTGTTGTATAATCCAGCGATGATCAGACTCTTCTAAAAGACAATTAGAAACGTGATGCAAAAGCCCTCTTTTTCATCTAAAAAGTAGTGGATGATTCAATATTCTCCATAATAGCTACTACCACGTCGACCAAACAAGCTTGGTCGATCTTGAAAACTAAATATCAAGGATCAACAAAGGTAATTATTATCAAGCTTCAATCTCTTTGACAAGATTTTGAAACTTCATGTATGAAAGGCAATGAATTAGTCGAAGAATATCTAGAAAAAGTCTCTTCCATCTTAAGTCAAATGTGCTCATATGGTGAGAAAATCATGGATGAAACTGTTATAGCTAAAGTGTTAAGGAGCTCCTAAATTTGATTATGTAGTAGCTGCAGTTGAGGAATCGAAAGATTTGTCTATTTTTTCATTCGATGAATTGATGGGGTCTTTACAAGCACATAAGGCCAAGATCAACAAAAATGCTGCAAAAGAAGAAGAAAAGGCATTCCAGATCAAAGGGGACTTAGAGTTATCAAATCAACGTGCTAAAGGAAGAGGTAAAGTAGGTTTTCGAGGTTGAGGCCGAGGCTGTGGAAGGAGCAGTTCCTTACACTGTTCTTATTGTAACAAAAATGGACACATAGATAAATTTTGTTGGTCCAAGCCAGAAGAAGCTAATTATGCTGAGGAGGATGAAGAGCACAATGACTTCTTATTCATGTTTGGCTTAGTGATGACAAGCATCTCCAAATTGAAGGCCGAGGGACTACAGTGGTATCTATAGTTAACCAAAAGAAGTTAATTAAATATGTGCACTTTGATCCATATCTTGCACATAATTTATTGAATGTGGGGCAACTAATCGAGTCAAGCTATTCAGTTGTGTTTGAAAATGCAAAACGTTTGATAAAAAACAAAGATGAAATTCTAGCATATGCTCATATGTCATCCAATAGGATGTTTCCCCTTGATCTCTCTACAGATTCAACCATGATAAACAAGAAAAACAAGAGAAAGTGAGTCATAGCACCTCAGGTACGGGCACTTAAATGTCAAAGGTCTACAGCTATTGAAAAACAACGATATGGTCAGCAACTTACCTTTTCCATCGCGCCTCTACAGAAAGTGTGTGAAGGATGTGTGATGGGGAAGCAAGTCAAGAAACCATTCCCTGTTGGCAAGTCCAGAGGTGCAGAAGATCTATTAGAACTAGTTTATGCTGAACTTTGTGGTCCTATGAGGGTTGAATCAAGTAAGTACTTTCTATTGTTCACTGATGATTTCAATAGAATAAGTTGGGTGTATTTTTTACAAATCAAGTATGAGACCTTTGAATATTTCAAGAAGTTTAAAGAAATGGTAGAAAAACAAAGTGGAAAAAATCTTAAGGTTCTTTGAATCGATCATGGAGGAGAGTTTCTATCTGAAGAGTTTATGATTTTTTGTAAAGACCAAGGAATTAAAAGCGAGCCGACAACCTCATACACTCTGAAGCAAAATGGGGTGGCTGAGCGTAAAAATCAAATGGTGGTTGAGATGACTCGATCAACGCTAAAATAAAAGGGGCTTCCTAATAGTTTATAGGCTTAAAGTGTAGCAGTGATAGTGTATCTTCTTAACATATCTTCTACAAAGGCTGTATGGAATCAGACGTCATATGAAGCTTGGAATGGCAATAAACCCTTGGTGAGTCACTTACTTGTTTTTGGTTGCATATTTTATGTTTTGCATACAATTGAAAGACACTGGTTAGAAGATAAATCACAAAGATACATCTTCATCGGTTATTCCTCGCACTCTAAAGCTTACAGATTATATGATCCCTTAAGTGGCAAGATTTCAGTAAGTAGGAACGTTGTATTTGACAAACAAGGCTACTGGTCGTAGGAAAAAAATGAAGAAGTCAAATGCTCAAGTGGAAATAAAGGAAGGGGAAGACATTGCAGTAAATGAAGAGGCAATAATACCATCTCCTAGTAACTCACAAAAGTCAACTATAGCAAGGTTAAGTCCACTGTGAAGCAGAAATTCCTTATTTGAAGAGTCTTTACTTGATGAATTAACCCAATTACGCAGAAGTAAGCGTGGCAAAATTCCTCGGTGGCAATTCAAAATTGAGGGTGAGGTGACATCACCATTGATTTTATTCTTAGGGAATCTGATCACAGTGGAGGAAGCAATGAAAGAGAAGGAATGGCAGAGAGCAATGGAAGAAGAACTTCATTTTATTGAGAAAAATCAGACCTGGGAATTAGTCAATCTTCCTAAAGGTAAAAATGTTATCTGTCTGAAATGGATTTTAAAATTAAATTCTTGGTAGATGGCAGTATTCAAAAGCATAAGGCAAGGTATGTAGTGAGAGGTTATGCTCAACAACAAGGCGTTGGTTATGAGGAAACGTTCTCTCCAGTAGCTCGATTTGAAACGGTGGAATTATTTTGGCACTCGTAGCTCATAAGGAATGGAAAGTGTTCCAATTTGATGTAAAATCTACCTTCTTAAATAGTGATTTGCAAAAAGAAGTGTACCTAGGCTTCAAAGATTCAAGTAATCAAGATAAAATTTTTCAGTTGAAAAAGGCACTCTATGGGTTAAGCAAGCCCCTAGAGTGTGGTATGGAAAGATTAATGAGTTCTTTCAAAATAAGGGTTTGAAAGGAGTATACATGAGCCAATCTTGTATCTGAAAAAACAAGCTATGAATGATATGGTGATAGTAAGTCTCTACGTCAATGATATGACATATACTAGTTCTTCGTTACATCTTATACCTGAGTTTAATAAGTCCATGAAAAATATGTTCGAGATGAAAGATTTGAGATAACTATGCTACTTTTTGGGCTTAAAAATTGTTTAAACATATGCTAAAATTTTTATATCACAGAAGAAGTATGTTGAAGGTACACTTAAGAAGTTTAACATAATGGGATGCAAAATAGCCATCACACCTATGAACACTAACGAGAAGCTTCAAGGAGAAGATGATACAGGAGCAGCAGAAGGAAGCTAATCGCAAGGTTACACGCACTAAGTTTTATTATTTATAACCTTGGTAAATTCTGCAAGCACATGGCTCATTCGCGTAGTACCTAAGGCATCGATCCCACAAGGAAACCTAATCTAGTCCTAAAATCTAAGGTTTTTCTAAACTACAATAATTCTAAACAAATAACTAATGCAAAAATTAAATCAATCAACAATCACTTATGAGAATTTAAAGTGCCAAAGTGCAAACAAAATAGCAAACACATAACCCAATCCGAAATTAACCTAGAAATCACCAACTGAGAGAAAGGGGATTTTGATTCGAAATTAATGGAAACCTAACCAATTATGTAATGATTGAATTAACGGGTCTAGACTATCCTAAGGTGAATTACTCTCTCTCGAGTTATAATTCTTAACCCTAATTGATGATCCCTAATTTAAATTATGGAATTGTGATCTCTCAATTCGCAATTGGCCCAAAACCTAAATTAATTCTAAGTTGTCTATTAACTTAGTGAGAACCTATGCTCGATCTCTCGTTACACAATTCCACCGATTTGATTTAATTCTTAACCTATCAATTCACCTAACTCTCGTTAGCCCAAATTGATTATTTTTCCCCGGCTCACCCTCTCAGTTTATTGCCAAGTTATTAAGAGCAGAATTGAAATCACAATTAAATCAATAAAAACACAATCAATCGATTTTTATTAATCTCAAAAATAAAGATCCAAAGGTGAGTATAAACATAAACTCAACATTTAACACAAACGATTCTCAACATATATTTCAATCCTATACATGAATAAAATTGAAATAAATGAAAAATACGTCGGCAACAAAGTCGAGGAGGTGATGACAGCAAGAAACCACCTGTTTTAGGAAGTACTTCGCGTTAAGCTCTTCTTTGTGTTTCTCTTCCTTTGTCTCCTTCCTCAATCTCTTGATTTCTCTCTAGGTTTTCTCTCGCAATTGGCTAAATCAAAGCTCTCTTGCATGGCTCTCTAGGCTTTCCAAAGACTACTACCTCTGACTTGTAATGTTTTATTTATACTTTTGAGGCTCTAGGTCAAATTCGGGGTCAAAACGGTCCACAAAATCTTACGAAACTTGAGTTTTTCTGTCAACCTGACGCAGGCCACTATTATGGCCAGCGCCTTAATCTTTCTGTCACGATCGTGGCCCGACGTGCACGATCGTGGCCTGATTTGGAGGCTTTCTATCACGATCATGATCTATGTGCACGACCATGGCTTGGCTACTGCTGGCTCATCCTTCTCTGTCACAAATGTGGCCTGCTATGCCATAATCGTGGGCTATGTCTTTAGGCCAAAACTCTTCGAATCTTCTCCGTTCTTCATCGTTTACCCTGAAACACTGACAAACACATCACAGTACTTTAAAAATATAACATTTAAGCTCAAAGACTTAATCTAACCCATAAAAACACTAAAACACTCAAACTAACATAATTAAACCCTAAATGCATACTCGACACTCAAATCCACACTAAATACATAAAAAATTAAACCCTAAAACATCATGCAATTGAAAACTATCAGAAGCTTGTTTAGAAGCTTGATTGGGAGATTGATTTACTTAACTCATTCTCATCCTGACATAATTTTTTCAATTGGTGTCCTTTCACGGTTTATGTATAAATTGTCGAAACATCACTTTTGTATAGCCAAGAGAGTTCTTCGTTATTTAACCAGCACATAGGAGTTTAGAATCTAGTTTTGAAAAGCAAACGAGTTCAGTCTTAAAGGTTATACAGACAGTGATTGGGCTGGTTCGATCGAAGATAAACGAAGCACTTCTGAAAATTTCTTCATTCTTAGAACAGCTGCAGTTTCTTGGTGTTCTAAGAAGCAGGCCATCGTAGCTTTGTCATCTACTGAGGCAGAGTATGTAGCAGTTACATCCTCTGCTTGTCAAGTAGTGTGGTTAAGGAGGATTTTATGTGATCTGGGACAAGAGCAAGTTGAAGCAACTAATAATTTATGTGAAAGCAAGTCAGCCATGATGCTGGTTAAAAATCCTATCTTTCACAGTCGTACCAAACATGTTGAAATCAAACATCATTTCATTCGAGAGTTGATGAAAAAGGGAGAATTCAGATTGGAGAGTTATGGAACCGAAGAGCAAATTGCAGATTTAATGACAAAGAGCTTGCCACAAAAGAAACATGAGTTTACTTGTGCACAATTAGGAGTCTCCAAGTTTGAATGAAGGGGGAGTGTTAGAAGTTAGGTTTAATTCAAACTTTCAACAATTTAGTTGTTACGTTGTTACCATAAAATAAGCTAGAATATTCACTAGTTGTTTGTTTTCTTATTTCCTAGATGAATTAGTTAGAGTTGTTATAATTCGTAACTGATACGTTGTTAGTGTTTAGTTCAAATTACAACTTTTGTAAAGCCTATTTAAGAGGTTCTGTTTTTCATGAATAAAGCAAACTCACTTTCTTGTGTTTCTAAAGTTGTTTAGTTCTATAACTCCAACAGGCTTATCTTTTTTATGCTATCTTCGAGAAAGAAACTCTTGTAGCTTCCCTCTTACCCATTTAAATGCCAAAAAATCATTTTATCTAAAAACTTGAGTTATTAGACAAAATATATTAGCGAGCAAAAAGGATAATCATATTTTTAATCTTTTAATCTAACATATTTATCATTTTATAATTGATTTCTTTTATTTTAATAATTATTCTATGTCATGAAAACAAAAAAATTTCCAATTAATTAAAATGTTATGTAAGATTTCAGTTAACAATATTAACATAAATTCTAATATAAAGTGATTAGCAAAATTTAAAAATTGATTAAAAAGATTTAATAATTAGAGTACATGAATAAAAATAAAAATAAAAATAAAAATAAAAATGTTAAATTGAAAAAATATTAGTCCCACTTATATAGCCATCATCCTAGGAGGTGAATATGAAAACAGAAAATATTGAGGTGCAAGTAGTTAAAGAAAAGAAAGATAAAACATTTGCACTACAATAAATGGATGATTTAGCTACGTTTTCTTTAGCGACAAAACAAAAATCGTCGCCAAAAATGAACATATTGCGACGATTTAAACA
Organism: Erythroxylum domingense; assembly: GCA_025594535.1. Lineage (NCBI taxonomy): Eukaryota > Viridiplantae > Streptophyta > Magnoliopsida > Malpighiales > Erythroxylaceae > Erythroxylum > Erythroxylum domingense. The sequence continues at coordinate 1,533 of JANQBM010030466.1, read as the reverse complement.
AGTCGTCATTAAAACTAAGAATTTAATGACCAAACAAAAAATCGTGACAAAAGGGAAAACATTTTGCGACGTATAACAAAAGCGTCACCAAATGCTGAATATTTAGTGACTATTGGGAAAAATCGTCACAAAATGATGCACAATGGGTGACGATGTTAGATGTTCGTCGCTAAATAAGCCTATGGCGACGCTTTCGAAAAACATCACCATAACTTGTCAAACATTTGGTGATTAATAAGGAAAATCGTCACCAAAGGTTATATATTTTGCGATGATATGCTAGAAACATGACAAAAAGGTCAATATTTGATGACAAACTCTGTGAATCGTCGCAAAAGGTTAAACATTCAGCGACAATTTTTAGAAATCGTTACTGAATGTTGCACATTCAGTGACGATTTCTCTAAATTGTCACCAAATAGTTGACATTTTCAAAAAATTTTAAACTAATATTTTTATAACTTATCATAGTTAAGATATATTTTATTGGAGATTTGTTTTGAATGTTTACAACGTATTATTGAAAAAATACACAATATAATTTTAAATGTTAAACAATAGTATTAATTAATCATTAGTATTTACCAATATTGAAAAAATTAGTTATAAAAATTTTAAATAATTTTATCAATATAATAATATGATATATGGAGTAGTACGAACTTTGAATTAGAAGTATAACAATTCATACAGTCATAGAACCAGAACAATAACAGTCCACATTCAATAGTACGCTGCTTGACCCCTAACTAATAGATATATTATTTGACAAATTATTACAGATACAACAATAAATCAACTTTAACTAATAGATATATTATCAGTTATTGACTTGATAAATGACAATGATATAATTATTTATTTGGATTTCAAGTAACATGAGAGTCGGTAAAGGTAAATGAGTCCCTGATGTATGGATTCTCGAAAAGGGTCCTTACATGTTCGAACGCACCAATTGAAATGGTAATAGTTCTTCCCTCAGGTGTAGGGTTTTTCACACCCTCTTGCAACAGCTTTTCCGCTATAGCTAAACTTGTAGAGGATACGGTGAATGAGTCGCTAGATTTAGTACCTAAAACACAATCAGTATAGAACTTAGATATTATCAAATTAGTAAATCATTAAATAAACCGAAATTAGAGTGACATACATAAGTGAATGAGCAGAAGAAGTATATGGACTTGACGAATTTTCCAAAACAACCGATTTTCCTAATCCTTTACGAAGTGTAGTGACATCGCTCCCGCCTCTATGGACATACATGTCATCTTCGAGACTCAAGGAAGCTTAAAACAACATGTAGTATAAACCATTAAAAGGAAATGAGATGTATATAATAAGGAAAGAGACGTTGTTCGGATGATAATAAACACCTTGAAGCAGAAGATCAACTATAGAAGGCAACTATGGAAGGCAAACTGTTGGTAATAAGCATAACAGATCGCAAGCATAGTTGTTATTCCATTAGCATATAACTGAGTATTTATAGTTTACATAAGGAAGCCCTAATGACATTATGGTAATTACAACGCC
>JANQBM010030459.1:0-10940 GCA_025594535.1 Erythroxylum domingense | reverse complement strand
TTGATTGAGTATTCTAAAACCCGGGTTCACACCACGACAGGGAACAAGCTCTTTGCGCCCCACGTATGGCTTCCACTGTGATGTTCGGTGAATAGTATGCCGAGTTTGCTTCGATTTCACTCGTTGAGGGTTGAGGAATAAAAACCTTTGCAAAACTTGTATCTAGCTGGAACGGGTAACTAAACTATACAATCAAAAGTGAAAAATTCGCCTGAAGCGGATGGAGACCTCTCTTTATCCGCCTTCGGGCTTTGAAAAAAGGCTTCGTACCATGAGGAGACTGGCTAGGAAAGAAAGAAAGGGGCGCATCGGTAAAGACATAACAGTTAGCTGTTCAGGACAAGTGGCATCAGTTCTTTGCCTTAGGGAAATTAGCCTCTCTCGTCCTCTAAAAGGCCTTATGATCGGAAAAAGGGCCCTAGAAAGTACTCAAGGAAAGATGCTTCTATCGCTCTTTCGTCTTTGCTTGAAAAAACTTCATGAAACTCAAATCGTTGAAGGCCCTTTTGGAATGTTTGCTTACCCGATTCTATAAAGGACTACTATATACTCTATTTATATTTCCAATCTGATTTTTGGTAATCCTGCAAACCCTATAGTCGAGTCCTACATATGACCACTTTCCTTACCTTAAATGTCTTACTTCTCCATAGGCTTCCACTGCTTATGACTGGGCAACTACCCTATTTCACTCACTCGAAGGCTGCCAGAAGGAAGAGAGATTTCTACGGGAAGGTAGACGGAAAGCAACTTCAACTTAAAATCCTGAGGCTTTTAGCTTAGCACCACTTCTACGCCCCCTCAAAAGCAATTGGACTAGATGATGCCCTTATGACTCCAACCGACGGGAAGGCCAGACCAATAATCATAATATAGAATGGAAGCAGAAATCATCCCTCTTCTAGTCAGTCAAACGAGTCATTTCATCCCACTAGGCCTCGCCTCTTAGCTCTTATGTTTTGTATTCCATGAATCCGGTAGAAAGGGGAGTCCTTATATGGATGGAATCTAGTCACTCGCACCCACATGGAACAAGAGAAATCCAGATTTCATTATTGCAGTGAAAGTGATTGAATAATCTGATAAAATAAAATAGGCATAATGCCCCCGCTCGAAAAGTGTATAATTTAGTAGTTCTGTTAACTAAAAGATTGGAAGAATGACGACTTTTGAAAAAGTGCTTTTTTTATTTGCTATTTGCAAAGGAATTGTGCTAATTAAAAATTTTTATTTGATAATGAAAAGAGAGATGGTCTTTGGCTTCCTGTAATGGTTGTTAAGGTCAAAACCTGATTTGTGATTTGGAAAGACCCTTCCCTGATTTTCTCTATTCCAATTTACGAAACGCTTAACAACATGGTAAATAAAAAAAATGTCCTAAACTTTTATCAATTCTTCACTAAAATATCATATGTCTGCTGCTGTGGGATTAGATTAATTGATCACCGCGGCTTAGCTAAAGAGTTTGATTTATATATCCTTTCTTTTTTGAAAAAGTTTAAGGTGAACTATAAACAAAGGACTCATCAAACTGTCCCCACTGACCCATCTCAAACAAGACTGTCAGGGTCGATGCTTGCTTTAAGAGAAAATGAACAGACTGAAACTATATACGCTAGCTTACCTTGTTTGGCTTCTATCCCTGCTTTCCATCGCATCGAGTGGTACCTGGGCATAGCATGTCTTGTCAATAAATGTTACGTTGAATGCCACAGGAAGAGCTTGGGGGGATAAGACAGAAGATCGGGCTTGGAGGCATACACTACATAAAAGAAAGGAAACAACAAATCAAGGAGGGGAAAACCAATGCTACAGGCTTTCCTAACTTGGCTACTTCCATTTTCACGAGGATAGGCGTACAAGCTCGTCGCCCTTGTGTCAATTCTCCATTTTTCATAGTTTCAACTTCAATTGAATCCAAACCTGACTGAAGCAAGAGAGCTACCTTCCTTTCCCGCTTAGAAATGGAGTTCCTAAATAGTAAAAAAAATGTGCCTTTCGTTTGAAAATGAATCTAAGATGTCATGTCAAGTCCTTTCTCGAGTCAGATTCTTTCACAGCAGATTAAAGAGCTGCCTCTGATTTCAAAAGAACCATGGCATGAGATGCTTCTTCTATTTTCGGATTCCTCTTTTTCACTCACTATCAACAGGAAAGGAAGAAGTGCCAAGCTTCAGAGCGGATTCAATAGCTAAGGTTACTGATATGCGCGGAAACGGAAAGGCTTACAGCTGCTACGAGAAGATCTGTCTTACCTTATTCTATTTCTAGCTCTTAAAAAATTTCTAGTTAGCGTCACAAAGAGCCCCCCTCGGTGAAAGCAGTGACACCGCTTACGGGAGCAAGGGATGATTGAACTGTTACAAAATTGTTTACAAGGGTAGGAGCGATTACTGATTCAATCACACCGGATACTTTCACAGCTACTATCACTCTAAGAACGGGTATTCATCCCAGAGCTCCTAGGCAAATCAAGTCAAGCAGGATCGGATTCAGTTCCCTTTCTAGCGGCGGTTCCTGATTCAATTGGTTGTGGTACTCTTGATTCAATTCCACCAAACCTGAAAACCGTTCCATAGGAGCTTGCATTCGAGTCTTTTTCTTCATATATGATGTCACTTCTTTCCCCTGCTTTTAGTGAAGTTCCTAAATAGGAATATGTGGCATTTTAAAAAAAAAAAAATATCATCTCTCGGGAATTTCTCGAGTAAGAAAAATGTGTAGCTTCTTCTCAAGCAGTAGCACCGGCAACTAAAAAAGTCTTCTATCCAACACCGGTTACTTATATAAGACCAAGAGCAAATAATGGAACAATTACCGAATCTGAATGTTATTCAACTAAGACTGATCTTCCCTCTGTGCCATTTGTCCCTTCTCCTATTGCTATTGATTCCATTTTATCAAACCAACAATTAGGAAAGATCCAAGCAGCACCACTGATTTTACTAAAACAGCGTATTCTCTTCCTGAGACACCTTCCTCCAGGCTATTCAATATCTGGCGTTCCAGGTGCCGTCGCGTCATTGAGATCTTCAGAGTGGCGGGGACTTCGACTGCCTTGTCTCGGGTGAAGAGAAGGGGTAGTAGGCTTAGTAGGGCTCGAACCTACAATATCACCGTTATGAGCGGTACGTTTCAACCAATTAAACTATAAGCCCCTAGGGATCTCTACATGCAATTCCCTCACTTCGGGAAGAGCGGACGAAAAGAGAAAGAAAGGGGAGGCCATTGCTCTATCTGCTTCTTCCTTTTCCCAGGTTTTGCTCAAATCTGTGCGCCCTGCGACTTTATTATACAATATCTGGTTCGATAGGACCAGGAATGAATAATTAGAGAAAAAAAAATGCTTATCTTATTTATTAATAATAGAACTCTTTTTTTCTATATCTATTATTAAATATAAAAAAAAGACAAAAAAATATCATAGAATAAATAAGTAAAGCAAGCGGCCCTTTCGCGACTCAAACTGGCGGTACGCTTTCCGGCTCGCAACGACTCAAACGGGCGGAGGCTCTCTATTTGCTTGCAATGCCGGCTGTTCGCCTTTAGCTAAAAGTAAAAGTAACACTTTGCCCCCCACTTCATTTTGGATTAAATAAGAAAAAATACATAAGGAGTAAAAAAGAAAAACTTGGTTACGGGAACCGAAGGTTAGTCCGACTACTTACTTTACTACACCTACAGGGAAAAACAAGTCTATCTGAGAGATGCGTTCGATAGGGGGCTACCTTGAGTGACCGAAGTGCGCTAGCCGGCTAACTGATTTCCGCTGGGTGTAAAATAGTATGCTCCATGCCCTGGACCAGTGGGCTGTACGAGTCAGAGTCTGTCCTGACTATCCTCTTTTCGCTCCACGAACAAATGAGACACGTTATTCAATGAGGTCGAAGAGGGATGCGGGGATCACAACTATACAAGAGCTACAAAGGTGGCCAGCCACAACCTAAAACCTAAATATCAGCCCGGCGACAGACATGAAAGCACACGTCTATAGATAGGAGACCAAAAACGGAGCTAATTTCCACTCTCGCCATGATGAAAGTGCAACTGACATTACCGTCGCAGCAACTAAGGAAGTCTTTAGACTGACTGGATTCGATTCGAGTGACCCGGCCCTCGAACTTTCACCTCATGGAATAGTTATATAGATAATGCCATCCGAGAGCGCTTTCCACGAAAGTGAGCCAGTGTACCAAGTCCTTGAAATTTGCCAGTCTTGGTAGGCCGGCCCAAACGGCTAGCATCTAACTTAAACTCAAAAGGCAAGCCTCCCTTTGAGGGCTGGGAATCTGTCCATAGCGCTAACTGGTATTAGTGATCTTCCTTCTCGTCTTCTCTTAGCCCTTATACGATACGAGGCCTTTTAAAAGCCGCTTGGCAAAGAAAAAAGAACGACGAGCGCTTCCGAATCAACTAAACAAAAAGCTTCTACCACGCACGATATTTAACGCAGAAAAAGCAACCTTCACACCTTAACTAACTTAATAAACAGCAATCAACACAAGAGCGCGCCTGCTCCTAGGCTCGATATATCTCTAAAATTAGGGTTCCCAACAAACAAGCAGAAGTCCCAAACACTAAGATTTTGACTGCTATTAATATTAACTCACCCCCTTTGGAGCTCCATTCCTTAATAAAATGTACTATTCAACCAAGTTCCCGAGGCTTACCCGGAAACAAGTTTTCAAGCTGTCCTTTAGGAAATCAAAGAAGCCTATCCAATCCTACTTCTATCCCCCGCGAACTAGTTGGAGTCTTAAGGCAAGTCAGCCTATTTCCGGCTATGCTGGAGATTTCCTGTCTATCTCAGTACCCTTTTTTATTATTTATTACAGCCTTAGGGATCTTAGGCGGGAAAGAGGATCTCGGAATCATCTGGTTAAGAGTGCTTTTCTTCTCTTGCAGCAAAAAAGGGAGTTGCTCGAGCTATTCTCGTTGGCCAGGTTGAAGCAGCAGCTTTCACTTCCAAGGGATTAGGTAGGTGAAAGGTTTGGTCCACATACCTTGTGTAAGCCCTTTCTTGGGGCATCTTTTAAGCCATAGTTAAAGGGAGTGATGCTATTTGCTCGGATGTGGGTGAAAAATCAAATGTGCTCCGCTCTTAGTGATCTCACCTCTGATGTTAGTGATCCTACCTTTGAGCTCTCAGTTGTAACGGATGCCCGGTCTAACTGATGTCCTGATTCCCAACTTTTCTCTGGTCCTGTCCTTTACTTTCCATCAGTCCATCCCGTTGGAGTGGAAGGTGGAGTTCCCAGACAAGGAGTTGGATAGGAAGAAATAGGACAAAGCAAGAAGCTAGTTTACTTTGCTATCGACCCAGCCTACCCATTTCCATCCCTAATGCAAGCAGTTTTCTAACAGTATTATAGGTCTAACCGCTAATACCTTGGCTTGGATACCAAGCTCCCATGCTCCGAGAGTTTGACTCCCAGTAGTTCACTATGGTTAACCAGATCGATTAGGTAAGGTCCGACGGAAGTGAAGTAAGCGGGGGCAGCCCCAGCAAAGTGGTCTCATAGCACTTCCCTCGGATTTTGCCAAGGAAGGCACAACGTTGTCACACAGTTCATTGGTAAATCAACCATGTCACGAGTTTGGCTAAGCAACTAGTTAGTTCAATCAGGACTGCCTTGCTGCAACCTAGGGGTCACCTGGTGAATGGTCTCAAGCAAGCATTAAGAAGTGCTCGTGTATTCTACTCTACCTCGGGAAAATGAGCTTGCCGAGTTTCAACAGCTGAACTTAGCCCGAGGAAATGTAAAAGCGAACAAGGGGGGCAGTTGGCTCGTAAGCTCAAATTAGAAAATCATCGATAAGATTCAAATAAAAGCCGTTCTTTTTTTTTTTCATTTTAAGGCGGGTGGAACACGCTCTTCGGGCCCCAGGTCATGATACCGAAAAACAGTTTGATTTTATGCCTGAAATTTACATACATCTATCTAAGTAGTCTTCGGGATTCAGATCAGAAGGAGCATACCTCTATCTAATAAGGGAGTACTAGGGTTGTCAACCCCTTGGTGTGGAATCGAATTAGGTTAGCTCTATGCTAGCAAGAGCTAGCCGGGCCGGCCTCCTAAGCCTAATTCCTGAAATCATGGAATTGTATTCGCTAGCCTTTCAACCATCGACATATCTGTTCCGTTCCCCGATCCTTCCACAGCCGAGCAAACCAAGTCACGTTGCAGGGCCTGCTCTCGCATTTCTTTCATTAGAAAACTCCAGTTCGTGATCCGTGGAAGGCTTTGATCTTATCTTCGGTCGTAGTAATGCCAGTCTCCGCTTTCTATCCTAAGAAAAATGGCTCTAAGATGTGATTCTCTCCCTCACAGCTTGCATTCGATGCCTATTTTTATATGATTCAACCTCCTACTGCTCTTAGATTAAGGCTACCGTAAACCTCAAGCCCTAAACCTGATTGGAGCCTCTTCGTGCCTTACTTGTCTGTCCTGCTTCCTCTCTTAATTCAATATCTCCTGCGAATCCTTATCCTGGCATCTATCTAAGGTAGAAAATGCCTTACAATTGAGTTCTTCGAGAACAAGTCCTGTTCACTCAACCATAGGCGCTGGCATTCCTGTTCTTGCAGCTACTTCTGGGCACGTGGGTCTCTTTGATCCAATTTAGGCAGCCTCAGTCCCCACAGCATAGTCTGGTCCATTTTACACGCCCTTTCAATCTGTATAAGTTCCAGCTCTGTCTACCCTAGCTAGGCGAAATGGCAGTTTCATGTGTTGTGAACAAGGAATAAGCGGTCTTATCTGCTGTTGCCGTTGCCGATCTGATCTTTTCTTTCCTGGGTGTGGACGAGACAAAGTCTTCCTCTTAATAAGATTCTGCTCCCGCTGTTCTCAAGGTATCTCCTGACTCGAGGGTGAGAACGAGAATCGAATCGATTGAATCACAAAAATCTATTCACTTATATAGAAGCAGAATCGAAAAAGGAGCGGATGGTTCATATAGCAGTGGAAGAGTCAGTCGCCTTTTTTGAAGTCTGGGCTTTCGAGATCGAATCGTAGCCAAAGTGTTTTTCCAGGGAAGATCAGCTGTTCACATATCAGCTGCTACTTTGAATCCTCCTTCGCACCGCATATCCGATTCTTGCGTTGAAGTAAGCGCGCTGGTCACGTATTAGTATAGTAGAGAAATGCTATTCTTCCCTCTTTAATAAGAAGGAAGTTAGTCAAAGCACATAAGTGAGAGAAAGTGAATAGAAACAAACTACTAGAATCCTTTTTCTATTTGCATAAGAAAAAGAAGCTAATCAAGATTAGTTGCGGGACTTTCTTTGGCCTAGGGAAGGGAATGGTTGTTCGCCTTTCCTTTTATTGGTCGGTTCGAATCCAATTCGTGAGAAGGAAGTGATCTTTAGCGAGTTTCGAATCTTTTTACCCTTCAGTGGTAAACAACTTAGCTGAAGCTAACCTCGGGACTGATCAAGGTTAGACTTTCATTGCTTCAATTCAAGAACAACCATATGGGGCACCTTTTAGGACACATGCGAACAATCCAACTACTACCTCTACTTGATCTTCGTATGCTATTCTCTTCCCAACCCAACCGTCCTCAGTAGGGCTCAATCTCTATGCCGGATGCTCTTTGGTGCTACCTTCCCGCCTACTATTGAAAAAAAAAAGAGAAAATTGGATTCCAGGCTATTCAATATCTGGGACTGAGTTCCAGGGATCACCTAAAACATCGTTGTCAAGGTCAGTCTTCAACCCCTTCCCCGAAACCCTAAATGCCCTTACCCACCTGCCTTTGGCTATATTGAGCTTGTTCATAAGCTTGGACAGTTCTCCTTCCTTGGACATTATGTTCATCCGACCACCGCTCTTCCTCGTTAACTCACGGATGGAATATCATACAACATAACAAATCCGGCTCGTTACTACTACTTGAACCTTACCTACCCGAGACACAAGCAGACTTGCGTAGGAGCATCGACTGGTGAAAAACCTATTCTTGTTCACAGCAAACCATTACCATATTGTTTCCTTTAACGGCGCTAATGATAGGAAAGAAAGGCTTCCCTGGAATACGGTCTTTTTTAATTGGGAATCGAATAGGAAGGAGAGAAGCCAATTTCCCTTATTCAATTTCATTTCCCTTATTCAATTTATAGTTAGAGGCTAAATACAGCAGTAATCAACTATACGATAGCACAAGATCTTCCCTCTTCCAATCCAATGCCCAAGGAATGAGACTGATTGTTGGGCAAAGGAACACTTCTCCCTCTTATAACATTATTAACACAGAGCGAGTTATCCTTTAACATCCGGAACCCTGTCTTTAAGTGTTCTACGTGCTCCTCCAAGTTATTACTATAGACAACAATATCATCCAAGTAGACCACCAAGTCCAAGTATGGGTAGAATATTTGGTTCATGAGGGTGAAGAATGTGGCGGGAGCATTCGTAAGGCCGAAAGGCATGACTAGAATGGTAGGATCCATACCTTGTCACGCATGTCGTCTTCGGCTTGTCCCCCCTCCCCCTCGGCCTCGGGGAAGATGGGGTTGATTAGATTGAAGATTGTCAGTAAGGCAGCGGAATTCTTTTTTTATATGTATTCTTTTTTTTCTATTTGCTTTGCCAGGTGCTTAAACCTGAGTCTAGCACGTACAGGTAGGTATGTTCTACTACTAAAAGACAGAACCGGTTAAATCAATAGGTCGTTCCTCTCAATTACATATGCATAAGAGGATGTTGACGTACCATCAGGGCGGTATGTGCGATAAAAGACGGATTAGTCCGTAATTAGTGTTACTGTTGTAGGGTTAGTAGCCTTGAGTCTACTCATGTTCAATGGTATTGACTTTCTAACCTCTGCAAAGGTAATTGAGCTCTCGTTCTCGTATCTCCGAAAGATCAGTAGCCGCCTGGGGCTGGCGGAAGTCCCCGCGGGTAGTGGGGTCGGAGAATCTTTCTGACTGGGATGGATGCTTTCACTCAATGGGCAAGGAGCTTCATGTCACCTCCACGCTGATTCAGAAGGTGTTCGGTCTACCGAACCCGCCAGCCATATCTATTCCTCGATTCTTTTGATTGAAGGTACAAGCGAGATAGGAAGGACAGGGCCAGGCCGGGAACAGCACCGCAGCGGGAACTCCCCCGAAGGAAATGTGGGTTCGTTCCTGAACCAAGGAGGCATTCGTCAGCGTAGGAAGGCCGACTACGCTCTGTTTGTCAAGAAAAGGTAAGAAACAAAAGGGTAAGAAACAAAAGGGTAAGCAGCAAAAGCATAAAAAGAGGTAGGTAAATAATACAAGCCAACCACCTAAAGACCATGATTTGCTTGAAAGCACTCTTGCCAGAACTATCTCCCGCTCATAGCTTTACCCACGCGCGATGATGATTTACCCTTGAAAGCAAGCCTCTTACGACATCTGAATGCTTTCTAACGTCACATCTGAAGGGTCTTTCTCAATGGAGTTAGTCACGCATGGAATCTCAGATGTGGATGATTTATAGGGAAGGGCACACCAACTCCATTGGAAAACTAGGGAGTAAGATCAAATGAGATTGGGCTATATTCCATTAATCCCAATAGGATGCGACTGGATCCAGTATGAGTTAGAGATCAGGGCATGTATAGAAGCACTCATATAAGGGAATGGAATCATCTCTGCTGGGCCTTCGTCCTTCCCTTGAATGATTTTGTCTTGACGGGTGGGTTTAATGGCCCTTGCTTTAGTCTTAGGAAGTGATCTCTCTTTCCGCAAGTCCATTATTCGATGTAGTTGCAATTGGTTTAATCCCTATTACTATTACTCAAGAATGGAGTCCAAGCCCTCACATTTAGGGATTCAAATAGACTCCTTTGGCCTTGATGAGCCCTGTTAGTGGAGTTCCTCTCTTTCTATTAGAGCACAAGCCTAACACTCCCAAGTCCCCCTTATCGCAATAGCCCTTGTGGCCTTTTTGAGGTTTGATTCTTAGATCACACACGAGCCCTATCTTTTAAGGGCCCTGTCTTGAAAGCTGGAAGTAGCTCCTACACCCCTCTTACTCCCATTCCATTGGCTTCGACCTCTGTGGATCCTACCTCACAATCTTTTGGTGAGGGGACTCCTACATCTGCTTTCAAATCCAGTGATTTCCCTCAGGTAAGACCTTTGGCACTTAATCTAACCACACCTTTCTTAACTTCATTCTTTCCTGACTGACATGCCTTTTCTCTCTCAGCCACAATTCTCTTTTGTGCCACAGCTTCTACCTCGAGTGGTTCTTGGCGGCTTGCAAAGTGTGTTTTACTTGGCTCAAAGAAGAGTTTGATCAAAAGATTCATGCTAACTACTTTCTTTCTTTTACCTATTGATGCGAAAGCGCTTTTAACCTTAGTGAATTCTCGGGTGGGTGGCAACGAGTACTTCTCTAATAGCATAAAACCTTTTACGTAGAGGCGAAAGGAAACTGGCTTTCTTCCCAAAGAAAACAATAAGGCAGCGGGTTCCGAACTATTCTCTAAGTAAAGCTTTGCAGAATCACTGGTAGATGAGGTTCCTTTAAGTCAAGGGGTAGCACCAGTGTCTTTTTGTTCTTTTTCACCGATTAAGAGTTCAAAGCATTGGTCAGAAAGACGCATCTCTAAGGTAGGGGCACATTGAAACCTTCTCGTTAACAGGGGTACACTTTTCTAGATACTTAAAGACCATCAAATGCGATAGAATGCGTCTTTATGAGTGTAGAATCAAAACTAGCTTGATTGCCTTAGCATTAACAAAGGATAGGGATAAAAACTTCGTAGTAGTAGTAATAGCAGTAGTCACTGTATAGCAGTCCCTTTACAAATTGGATAGATTAGGGGGAATCCTTTTTCTTTTAGCAGGCTCTTTGAGACCAAGTCCTTTGATTTGATGCATAGAACAACCAACCTTAGAGTAGGCTCTTCAAGACCTTTCCCCTTATGATATGAGTAGGATGAGTAGGGGCTAGCTA
>JANQBM010030451.1:0-10941 GCA_025594535.1 Erythroxylum domingense | reverse complement strand
GACAGCCCACTTTCAACATGTTTTTGCACATAAATTTGGAGTTGCTCCTTCAGACGCTTTGCTCGGGACCTTGTGACTGGACTGACAAAACTTTTCATATTGGGAAAACCTTCCATGTTGGCACTTGAATGATCTTGTTTTTCTTGAAGAGCCTCAATATGATTTCTGATGATATCTCCTTGCGCTTTAGCTCCATTATCCAAATTTGGTGAAGTTTCCTTATTTGGAACCCTAAAACTTTTCATATTTGGAATCAGTTCTAAATCACCTAGATTGCTTTTTATAGCATCTTGAATGCCATTTGTATCACTAGATGACCTTATTTCAAGGAAAAAAAGGAAAACTAATTAAAACATAATTTAAACATATTTGACCTTATGGAGCACATCCTTCTCCTTACTTTTAAATGGCACCTGGTATTTCACGTGAGTTCCTCCAATTGGACTCAATGTGAGCCTTTAGGCAATTCATGTTGGGCTTCAAGGAGAAAGACAATGCCTCTTGGACCTTTATGAAATGCAATCTGACTCAACAACATAGGCTCTATCTTTTGAATGTCTTGGATTAAACAATTCAATGCTTGCGTCATTGCTTTGGCTCTACCTCTTGTCATTGGGCCTCCAACATCTTGTAATGGATCTTTAGGAACATTAGACTTGAATGTTGGGCCTTTGATATGGGAATTTCTTTCAGCCCCTTGCCTTGCACATTCAAACTTCAAATTTGATCTAATTTAAGCTCCTAAGCCTCCTTTTGCCAACTCATGTCCATGCAAGTCATGTCCCAAGCTTCCTTGAGGAAAATCACACCATGTATGCTTCTCTTCTTGTCTGTCACATGCCCATGGTTCTCCATCATATATACTTTATGGGATGGTTGCATTTTCAGTGTAAACCTTTATCCATCTAACCATAGCTAGAGGCTTACATATTGACCCATAATGTCTAGCATCAATCCAAATGATTAAACCAAATCTACACACCAAGTACCTCCTGGACCTATTCTTCAATGTTTATGGTGATGTTCCACCAGTTTTGTTTGTCATCCCTCATGCTAAAATCATCAGTCACATGATTTGGCATGGATAACTAGATAAGAACTTTGTGTTTTCTATGTTTATTAGTCAGTGTTAGTAAAGTAAGAGGTGGACATCTCTAGTTTTGGGGTTGTGAGGACTAGGGATGTTAACTATATAAATGATGACAGAAGGTTGTTTAGGTACTTGGGACAACAGTAGGTGTATCAATCCACATCGATTAGATATAGTAGTTTTGGGGTTGTGAAGACTAGGGATGTTAACTATATAAATGATAATGAAGGTTGTTTAGGTACTTGGGACAATATTAGATATAGGGCTTTTGTTATCCCAAGATAAGAGACAAGGAGGAATGATAATGAAGAAGATTTGAAGGGTCAAAGAGGGAACATGGGGATTGTTAAGAGGCCAGCAAAAATTTTAATATAATAGCTGGTGTCATCTATGGATAGACATCAGGAATAGATGATGTCAACGAATGCTATTCTAGACACTATGTGGGGCTATGGTGTCACCAAAATTTTTAATTTAATAGCTGGTGTCGTCTATGGATAGACATCAGAATTAGACGATGTCAATGAATGATAGGCTAGACATTATATGGGGCTATTTATAGCAATTTTCACCACCTTCAATACCATAAAGACTTTGGACTCACCATTCATGCATACATGTAGACAATATTAGCATTTTTAGGTTGTTTTATTCTCATTTTGTTTTTAACTAATTTTATGTTTATTTTTTTTATTATGTTCACTTGTAACTATTGAAAATTTAAATGTGATTTTGATTTTGTTTACTTTTGAGCCTCCACAGTGTTATTTGTAGAGTGATGTAGATGATGAGAATGGTTAGTTCTATTTTAGTGGTAAAAGTTCCATTGCAACATTATATGTATTCATGCAATTTCTTCAATTCCTTTTCCTTCTTTATTATCCAAGCACGATATTAAGGATAATATTATTTTAAGTTTTGGGGTGAATTTTGATTGCTTGCACAAACATATTTAAAATTTTCTCAATTTTTATTTTCAGGTTGTTTTTTTTGTTTTAGTTTGTTTTTAAGTTATGTTCAGGTTGTTTATTAAAAGGTTTGGAGTTGATGACATGAGTTTATGTATAATTTTTGTTGATATTTATTGTTAAATTTAGATGCATAATATGATTATAAGCAATTTTTGATTTTTTTAATTCTATGAATATGAATTTTTAAAGTAGTTATATTATGATTTGACATATTTTGTGTTATCCGTTCAGCTTTCATCAATAATTTTTTTTCTTAAGTGGATAACTTCTTTGATTTTAATTTTTTATAACTTGAATTTCATCTTTTTAAGATAACATTTTATGCAAGTATAAAGATGATTGAGCCAAATTGCCTACCATTTTATATATTAATCCATTAGTGAGCCCATTTGTTCCTAATTTAATTTTTTGACCCTTTTTCTTTGGTACACTTTCTTAAAGAACCGTGAGATGAAAAGAAAAACAAGTATTTGCTCTCTAATTTATGACTAGTAAAGCTTTTATTATAATTTGATGTTGTTTTTAGGATGTAAAATAAGCTAAATAAGATATACATATATCTCATCACAAATGTACAATCCCCCAACTCTTTAAAGGATTTTTGTCATATCATTTGCTGCAACACAATATATACAATAATTATAAAGCTACTAGTTGATAGGATAAATCCAATGACTGCATAATTGGTTGATAGTTCTCAAGGAACTTTCATTAGGGAAAGTTAATTGGAGATAATGTGCTTCTAGTTATGAACTATTTAAAAGCTACAATAGGAAGAACTCTAGCAAGAATTTTTACATTGAAGTTGACTTTCATAAGAAATTTAATTCATTAGACTAGAACTTCATTTAAAACATTCTCAATGCCTTCAAAGTTTTAGCATTATTCATCAAATGGATTACTCAATGTTGATTAGAAAATGACTAGTAAATACAAAAGCTTCAAATTTCATTCCAAATGAAGTCTATGAAATAACCAATTTATCATTTGCTAATAATTTGATGATTTTCTCCAAAGCAAACCCCAATTTAGTGGGTTTGTTATGAAAATTGCTTTGGGTCTTTCTATAAACACGGACAAGAGCTTGCTGATAGTAATGTGCAGGTGTTACTTCTAACTATTTAGCTTGTATAACAGTCTTAAAGGTATTTAAACTAGTAATTACATATGTAAGCATTCCAATAAGTTACAGGAGATTCACTTACACATATTGCAAACCCTTACTAGAAAGTATAAATTCTAAAGCTACAATCTGGTGTAAAACAAGTTTATCTATGGTAGGTAGGATACAATTGGTTAATTTAGTGTTCAACAACTTGCATTTGTATTGGTCATCTCACATTTGGTTTCCAAAAAACATAAGAAAGGCTAATGAAAAGACGTTGAGGAGGTTCTTTTGGCAAAGAAGTGGTAGAAGCAATGATTCTAGAGCATTCAAGAATGTTTTGGTAACTATAGATAATCATGAATCTTTAATACTTAGATTTCATAGGCTGAAATGAGAAGATAGTTAGGTTTGGACTAGATCTGAGCTGCATGGTTATTATGACGGAATTTTAGGAAGTTTTTTTTATTTTAGTATTTTCTATTATTATAATTTTAGAAAAGATAATAGTTAAGAAAAGTGCTAGAAAGTAGGTTTGCTTGCAACCAAATGTTATTCTTTTTTCCTAGTCAAATTAGGCAGATTTGTTTGCTTTGATTTCAAGTCAAATTAGGCATATATGTTAGCTAATTTTCAGTAGGATTTTTGTTTACTTTTCCTATTAAAAAAAAGGAAGCTCAAAACCTATATAAATAGTAATCATTGTAATAGATAAAGTAACTTTTGGCAAGTTGAGAGTTTTCTTACAAACACCTTTGTGTATTCTTATTTTCTTCCCTTGCACAGTTAGGAACAACCGACGGGTTAATCTCTCTGGTCTTGTGGCTTTAGAGGGACTGAACTCAAATTCTTATCTATCTCTCTTATCTTTCATTCAACTCTTATAACAAATTTTGATTAAATTTGATTCTAACAAACAAAACACGTTCAAATTTATTTTCTAGAGTAACCAACAAATCAGGTATTATAAGAGCTATGTTTTGAAGCTTCCTTAAGCATAAAATGATTATGGTATGTTACTTTTTGAATATGGTTTGTGATTTGCAATATGACCAATGATAAAGCATTAAAGATGTTAATCAAAGAAGATATGGTAGAGTAGGAGGTAGACTTGACCAATTCTCTTAGATAATGAGTGGAACTAGTTGAGAAAAGTATAAGAGACTTAAGATAATATTGAAGGTTATGTTATTATAATTTTAGCAAGGATAATGAATAAGAAAAGGGTTGGAAAGTAAGTTTGTGTGCCACTGAAGTATTATTCTTTGTTTCCTAATCAAATTGGGCAATTTTGTTTTCTTTGTTTCCTAGTCAGATTAGGTGGATTCGTTTTCTTTTTTTCCTAATCAAATTAAGCAGATTCTTATTAGATGACTTTTAGTAGAATTTTATTTTCCTTTTCTTATTCAAAAGCAAGGAAGCTCAAGACCTCTATAGATAGGGAGCATTGTAATGAATAAAGCAAAATTTGGGCAATAAAATCAGGTTGAGATTTCTCACAAGCATCTATGTGTGTATTTTAGTTTCTTGCCTTATGAGGTTATGAGTGACCTTTGGGGTTAATCTCTTTGGTTTTACAGCTTTAGAGGGACTAAAACTCAAGTGCTTTTCTCTCTTTCTTATCTTTCATTCAACTCTTATAACAAAATTCAATTTAGTTTAATTCTAAACAAACAAAACACATTCATATTTATTTTCTTAAATTACTAAACGCATCAAGCAACCTCTTAGCTAAAGTAAAATTGAAAGAGCTCTATAGGGACAAGAAAAGGTGGGAATTATAATTCCATGTATTAGAAATACCAATCAAACGCAGATGATTAAAATAACTTAGAGACTTTTGATTGATAAAATTTCATTATGGGTGAAATGGATTTGTTCACTACATAAAGATAGGAGCATTTGGAATTAGGAGCATAAATATAACACTTCATGGACACTATCTCAGATGCTAAAGTTGAAGCAAAGATATCGGTTGGACTTTGCATGCATGATTGGCAATGACACTTTAACCTCCTTTTCGAAAGACAACTAGTCCAATTTAGGACCTTTAACTAAAGCATAGGAACTCAACTCCTTAATTCCAGATAATGCTACAATGTTTGAAGCTCTAATTGAATATAGAAAGGTCATCTCCAACTCATCAGTTGCAAGCAATTTAATGACATAAATCAATCAAAACTAGGAAGATCAAATCTAATGGAGGAGAAATTCTTCTAGAAACTTTATAAATCATCTTGAAATGGAATAGGCTCCCAAAGTCCCTTGTTATGATCTAGTTTGGTATGAGCAAGCCTACCCTAAGGCCTCTACCATACTTTTGGTCACTTATTAAGGGGAAGTTGAGTACACTGGATAGGATAAAGAAATTCCTAAAATTATATCATATATGCATTTGTCTTACGGAATCAAGTTATTGAATCTATGGAGCACTTATACTTTGATTATAGGTATACAAGCAGAATTTGGAGCTTTATTATAGCATTGTGCCATATATATGAACCCTCATTCGAATGACAATATTTGTTATACTAGTGTTGCATAGGGGAATAAGGATATAGATTGGATCATATTTAAGCTAGTTTTAGGCAATATGGTCTATGGAATTTGAATTGAAAGAAAACAAAGAATATTTTTTAGGGAATTTACACATTAACAAAACCTAATCAATATAATAGTAAAAAATGTCAGGGAACAACTACTAGCTCATAAGTCGATTTCAATCAATTTTGTAATAGACTCTTTATGATGTTTAATGAAATTTTTAACTTAAAAAAGTGATAGAAAGAAATAATTGCAGGGGAATGACAAAGCAGATTAAAGTAGCAATGACAAAAGGGAATCTTGTGCCAATTTGAACTTTAATATAAAAAGAGAAAAAAAGAATGTATAGTGTTGGAAATTGGTTGACATGGATTCTAGTGATTGAAAAGTTTGAAGGAAAAAGGATTTTTGTAAGAATATAAGGAGTTAATTAAATGAAATTCAAAGTACTTTTGATTTTTTCTTATGCATATCAATTTGAGTGGAGAAGATTAGATGAGTTCCAAGCTTATGGTAAATTTACTTTTATGAGAAGATGACAAGATTGCCTTACCTAAATTTTAAAAACTTTCTTAAATGAGTGATATCTTGTGAGGTCTTGTAAATTAATCATATTTTAACTTAATAATGGATGTGAAATAGTATTTACTATGTGATGGAAACCCAGCTAAACACATGTAAAGGATGGTACAATCAGGTTTAACATAGTTTGATGATCCGTTACACATTAGTGGAGGTCCAATAACTCGGGCTAAAGCTAAAAGGATGAAGGAAGCTCTTAATGGACTGATTGAAGATTCGACTAAACAAGCAACAATAGAAGCTGATTTGGGATTAGAGAGATCAATAAGCCCTATCACCTTAATTCATGCATTAAATATCCTAATTAGTTTTTTATTTAGCCTAATTAGAAGATTATGTTATTTTGATTATTTTAAGAGATCTCTAACTGATTTGTGCTGCGTAAAAGTCCACTTTCTATTTTTGACTTTTGGAATTAGTTTTGAAAGGGCTTTCCTAAATCTTAGGTGTTTCCTTATTTTTAAGAATAAATCATTGCTAGTAGATTGATTAGGGTTTTCTTTAGCCTATATAATCGTCTTCTTTGTACAAGAATTCATATTAGAAATTGTTTTACATTTTTAGTGAGGTTATTCACTTTGTTGATTCTTCATTGAACTTAGAACTTATCAAGGTTATTCCTTGTGGCATTCGTCTAACTTATCACTCTCAATCCCTTCTTTTCCTGGAGTGTAGCATTAATATCATTCTTTATAACTTTGGTTCGCATTTCTTAAAACATTGGTCAAGGTTTTCTTGAAAATAGAATTGATTTAGCTTTTATGGGACTTCCTTTCAACAACTTGTTCATGGGTTCCTAGATCTTGATTTACGAGCTTCACAATTGTTGGTATCAGAGCTCAGGTTATTCTAAATCAGTTTGGTGAGTGTTACTTATTTTGTTTAACAATTCTTATTGTTTTTGTTGTTTTCTTTTATACACATTTCTTGCGAATCTTGTTGTTTTATTCCATACACGTTTCTTGAAAATCTTGTTGTTTTCTTCCATATACATTTCCTGCAAATCTTGGCTGTTTTATTCCATACATGTCTCTTGCAAATCTGGTTGTCTTCTTGTTGCAATCTTTTCTCTTATGTCCTTTTCAAACTTTGCTAATCTAGTAATCTTATTATTTTTCTAAATTGATTGCTCTTATTATTTCATATTCCTTCCTTCTTACTTCTTTTGATACCTTATTTGTGATTTGTTAGGGACAAGAAGAAAAGAAAAGAAAAGGAAAAAACCAAATAAAAGAAAAAGAAAAAAAGAGTGGAGGCTCAGTTTTTGCAAAAGAGGGTAGATTTGAGTTAAGCAAAAGGTAAGTACTTGATTTACTTATTCCTATCATAAATCTGAAATTGGAGTTATTATTATTATTATTTAATTCATCTTTGTTTCATCTCCTTTTCTTTGCTATCTTGTCCAATTTCATCGTTTAAGCTTTTACTGAGTCCTATTTTCTTTGCTCCTCAATTTGATTGAGTTCTTTGGATAGGTTGGGTGTGCATTGCAAGGTAATCACTTTTGATCATAGTTTCTTTAGTTCCTTAAAGAACTAATTTAAGTTAATTGAGTAGTAAAAGGCAGGAGTGATTACATTTTAGTTAAAAGCCTTAAAAGAGTGAAACATTTATTGAGTGAAACACTTTTGAGGTTTCTTTCTCTACAAAGTCATTCTTTGTCAGATTGCTATAATGGCTGAAGAAGGAAGGACAAGAGAGACATTTGAACAACAAACTTTGCGTCAACACTTTGATCACATGGAGGTTAGGTTTATGAAAATCTTAGACAAGATGGAAAGATAAGATGCTGCCATTACTGCTTTCCAAAGGAATCAAGTTCATGAAGTTCATATTGTGCATAGACAAGAAAGGCAATAATACCATGTCGAACATGAGGAGGAAGATGATAGTGATGATTTTAATATTGGCAAGGCCAATAACAATTTGATCAAAATAGAGGTGGTTGAAGGAGGCAAAGGATAGATCATTATGATCAAAACTTGGGAAACATTAAAATGAATATTCCATTGTTTTCAGGTAAGAATGATCCTGATGCATACTTGAGTCAGAATGATCCTGATGCATACTTGAGTCGGAGAAGAAAGTGAAGTTGGCCTTTCATTGTCACAACTACTCTGAAGATAAAAAAGGTAAAATTTGTTGCTATTGAGTTTACTAACTATGCTATTGTTTGGTGAGACCAACTTGTTTTGACTAGGAGACGAAATCGTGAGAGGCTGACTGAAACTTAGCAGGAGATGAAGGCTATTATAAGGAGAAGATTCATTCCATCTCATTACTATAAGGACTTATACCAGCAATTGCAAGGCCTAACCCAAGGATCTAAGAGTGTGGAGGAGTAACATAAGGACATGGAGACAGCCATGATTAAGGCTAATGTGGAGGAGGATTGAGAGGCGACCATGGCACGATTTTTGCATGGCTTAAGTAGGGAAATTACAAATATGGTAGAGTTGCAACATTATGTGGAGCTGGAGGATATGGTATATAAGGCCATGAAGATTGAGAGGCAATTCAAAGAACAATGATCAAGGCAGTTTAGGCAGAAATCGAGTTCTTTATCTTGGAAACCGAATTGGAACAAGAAGGATGATAATGTTGATCTTAAGAGCAAGTCTAACTCCCAAACCTCCAAAAATAGAGATATTAAATGTTTTAAATGTTTGGGATGGGGACACATTGCATCCTAGTGCTCGAATAAGCGAGTGATGATTTTGAGGGGAGATGGCAACGTTGGGAGTGATAAGTCAGATGAACGCTAGAAGGAATAACCTTGATAAGTTCTAAGTTCAATGAAGAACCAACAAAGTGAATAACCTCACCAAAAAATATAAAACCAATTCCAATCCCACTTCTTGTAAAAAGATAACTATTATATAGGCTAAAGAAAACCCTAATCAATCTTGTAGTAATGCTTTATTCCTAAAAATAAGGAAATCCCTAAGATATAGGAAAACCTTTTCAAATCTGATTCCTAAAGCCAAACATAGAAAGTAGACTTTTAGGCAGCCCAAATCAGATATAAATCTCCTTGAAATCATCAAAATAACCTAGTCTTCTAATTAGGCCAAACAAAAAACTAACTAACCTATTTAATGCTTCAATTAAGGTGATAGGGCTGATTGATCTCTCCAAGCCCAAATCAGCTTCTATTGTTGCTTATTTAGCCCAAACACCTTCAATCAATCCATTAAGAGCTTCCTTCATCTTTTTAGCTTTAGCTTGAGTTATTGGACCTCCACCAGTGTGTAATGGATCCTTGAAATATGTTGAACCAAATTGCACCATCCTTTGTATGTCTTTAGCTGGGTTTCCATCATTCCCCTCTCCTTTAAGGATTCGTCCTTGAATGTTCATCACCTACATCAAATGGAGAGAGATCACAAATATTAAATGTAGCATTAAAATTATACTTACCTGGTAGTTCCAGCTTGTATGCATTATCATTAATACAAACAATGACTTGGAATGGTCCATCTCCTCTCGGATGTAGCTTAGAACGATGTTTTGACAGAAATCGCTTCTTCCTCCTAGTTCAAAGATCAGTTTCTTATGCCCTTTGTTGGCTTAAGAAGTGTATTGTTTTGTCCTCGTTTTGATTTGATGTCTAACCTTTTCATGCAATTACTTCACTAATTAATGGAGAACCATGGGCATGTGAAAGGCAAGAAGAGAAGCATACATGGCGTGATCCACCTCAAGGAAGCCTAGGACATGGCTTTCATGGACATGAGCTTGCAAAAGTAGGCTTAGGAGTTGAAATTGGATCAAATTTGAAGTCTGAATGTCCAAGGCAAAGGGCTGAACGGAATTCCCATATCAAAGGCCCAACATTTAGGTCTAATGTTCCTAAAGATTCATTACAAGATGTTGGAGGCCCAATGACAAGAACTAGGGCCAAAGCAATAAAGCAATCATTGAATTGCTCGATCCAAGACCTTCAAGAGATAAAACCTATGTTGTTGAGTCAGATTTCATCTCATAAAAGTCCAAGAGGCATTGTCTTACTCTTTGAAGCCCAACATAAGGTGTCCAAAGGCCCACATGGAGTCCAATTGGAAGAACTCACTTAAAATACTATGTGAAAACCATATGCCACTTAAAATAAGGAGAAGGACGTGATCTATAAGGTCCAATATGTTCAAATTATGTTTTAGTTAGTTTCCTTTTTTGTTTTCCTTGAAATAAAGTCATTTAGTCAACACATTTCTAAGTTTATTTAGTTTCCATTTAGGGATTGATTTGTTTCTTTTATTTAGTCTCTTCTTTAGGACATTAAGTAAGGAAGCTTTTCCTATAAATAGGCATCCTCTATGTACTTTGAAGGGGATTTTCATTAAGAAATAATATTGAGAATTATTAAGAGCATTCTTGCTTTCTTTGTATTCTTTGAGAATACTTGACTTATCGAAGGAGTGGTCTTCCTTTATGACGTTCCAAGTTTAGAGTTCTAAGACACTAAATTCTCTTAGGATTCTTTCCATTGACCAACATTCTTGCTAGGGTTCTAATAGACAAGTTCTCTTAGAGTTCTTTCCATTGATCTTAGAAGTGGGTACCATTAATTTCGCATGAAAAAGGGTGATGAGTGGAAAACTACTTTCAGAATTTAGTTTGGGTTGTATGAGTGGTTAGTTATGCGTTTT
>JANQBM010030422.1:0-10942 GCA_025594535.1 Erythroxylum domingense | reverse complement strand
GGAGAACTGGACCTGCACGTGGGCAATGGAGCAAGAGTTGCTGCATTAGCTGTAGGCACTTATTTTTTGTCACTCCCTAATGGGCTTGTAATTAAACTGGATGGTTGTTATTTTGTACTTGTTTTAACAAAGAACATATTATCTATTTCTTGTTTAAATAAAGCTGGTTTCCATTTGACTTTCAATAGTCACGGTTGCTCTATTAGTTTAAATTGAATGCTTTATGGTATTGGTACATTATGCAATGGAATTTACATATTAGATATGTTGCATCCAATTATGAATGTTAATGACATGAAAATACATAAACTAGATAATTTAAAATCAACTTATTTATGGCATTGTCGCCTTAGCCATATAAATAAGAGACGCTTAACTAAGCTCCACAAGAGTGGTAGTTTAGGGTCATTTGATTATGAATCATATGACATGTGTGAATCTTATTTATTAGGCAAGATGACTAAGTTACTCTTTAAGGGAAAGGGTGAATGAGCTACTGGAGTATTAGACCTAATACATTCAGATGTATGTGGTCCGATATCCATCCATGCTAGAAGTGGTTTTCTTTACTTTATTACTTTTATTGATGACTATTCTCGATATTGGTGTATCTGATGAGATACAAATCTAATGCATTTGAAAAGTTCAAACAATTCAGAAATGAAGTAGAAAACCAACTTGGGAAAGGTATGAAGACACTATGATCCGATCGATGTGGGGAATACTTAGACCAAGAATTTTTAGATTATCTCAGAGATAATGGGATTTTATCTCAATGGACTCCACCTTACACACCACAACATAATGGTATGGTTGAAAGGAGAAACCGAACCTTGTTGGACATGGTACGGTCGATGATGGGCTTTGCAAATTTACCAAAATCCTTTTGGGGGTATGCACTTGAGACAGCTGTTTATTTACTAAACAGAGTTCCATTAAAGGTAGTTGATGTTACTCCATATGAGATGTGGACTAATAAAAAACCATATCTTTCTCATTTGAAAGTTTGGGGTTGTCTCGCTTATGTGAAGCGAATACAGTCAGATAAGCTTGATGCAAAGTCTGACAAGTGTTTGTTTGTAGGAAATCCTAAAGAAACAATGGGATATCAATTTTACCATGTTGAGGAACAAAAAGTGTTTGTTTCAAAACATGCTGTCTTTTTAGAGAAAGAGTTTCTTTTAAAAGAAGACAGTGGGAACAAAATTGAACTTGAAGAAATTCAGGATGCTCGAATAGACGCAGATCAACTATTTAAACCTAAGACTGTGACTCATACAGATGAAGTAATAGTTCAACCTTCTTCAACACAGGAAGTTCGTAGGTCATGTAGGATACGCTCTGTTCCTGAGAGATATGGATTTCTCGTGATTGAACAAAATGACATATTTATCATAGAAGATAATAAGCCTACTACCTATAAAGAGGTTCTAAAGAGTTCAGATTCAAAGAAATGGCTTAGCGCCATGAAATCAGAAATGAATTCCATATATGAAAACCAAGTATGGACTTTGCTTGAGATACCCAAAGGAATAAAACCTTTAGGGTGTAAATGGGTTTTCAAAAAGAAAACCGACATGGATGGTAATGTGATTACCTATAAAGTAAGGCTTGTGGCCAAAGGTTTCCATCAAAGATAAGGAATTGACTACGACGAGACCTTCAGCCCAGTAGCAATGCTTAAATCCATTAGGATACTCCTAGCCATTGTCGCTCATTATGATTATGAGATATGGCAAATAAATGTGAAGATAACTTTTCTAAATGGAAATCTAGCTGAGGATGTGTATATGACACAACCAAAGGGCTTCATCTCTTATGATAGATAAAAGGTATGCAAGCTTTAGAAATCTATCTATGGATTGAAACAAGCATCCAGGAGTTGGAATATTCGCTTTGATGAGATAATCAAAGAGTTTGGTTTCTCACAAAATCCAGATGAACCCTTTGTGTATAAGATGGTTAGTGGGAGTGCAATCATATTCCTTGTGCTATATGTAGATGACATATTATTGCTAGGAAACGATGTCTCTATGCTATAATTTGTGAAGATTTGGTTGTCCAAACAATTTGCTATGAAAGATCTCGGTGAAGCAACTTATATCCTCAGGCTAAAGATCTATAGAGATAGATCAAAAAGGTTGCTTGGTCTTTCATAATCAACGTACATAGACAAGATGCTAAAGAGGTTTAGCATGGAGCAGTCCAAGAGAGGGTATCTTCCTATGACTCATGGGATAACACTCTCAAAATTTGTGTCCTAAGACACAAGATAAGAGGACGTGCATGAATATGATCCCTTATGCATCTGCAGTAAGATCTATCATGTACACTATGCTATGTACAAGGCTCGATGTATCATATGCTTTAAGTGTTACTAGCAGATACCAATCAAATCCTGGTGAGGGTCACTGGGTGGCTGTCAAGAGCATCCTTAAGTACTTGTGAAAGACCAAAGATGTTTTCTTAATATATAGAGATGGAAATCTAAAAGTGAGCGGCCATACAGATGCCAGTTTTCAATCTGATAAGGATGATTCCAAATCCCAATTAGGTTATATATTCACATTGAACAACGGGGCGGTTAGTTGGAAGAGTTCCAAACAAGAGACGACTGCTGATTCAATAACCGAGGCAGAGTACATTACAGCTTCAAACGCAAAAAAGGAAGCAGTTTGGATCAAGAAGTTCATTACTGAACTTGGTGTAGTTCCTAGCAGTGATGGACCCATACAGTTGTTTTGTGACAACAATGGGGCTATTGCGCAGGCGAAGGAACCAAGGTCTGATCAACGGTCTAAGCACGTACTCTATAGACATCATATGATAAGGGAGATCATTGGTCGAGGTGATGTACAGATAAAGAGAATTCCCACCAAGTATAATATTGTTGATCCATTGGCGAAGCCATTGTCACATAATAGATTTGATTCTCATGTACTCACTTATGGTATTAGTTATCAAGGCGATTGGCTTTAGGTCAAGTGGGAGATTTGTTACAGTAATGCCCTAAAGGCAATCGCCTTTAGTGCATTTTGTACAAAGTTATGTACAGACTTTATTTTCAATAATAAAGACAAGCATATTTCATTAATTTGGTGTTCATTATTTATGAATTGATATTGATCTATAAGAAAATTAATGAAGTCCATGATATATGACATAGCATAAAGGAAATTATGATGTGATCATACTATTGAGATTCCTATCATGTGTAATTATGTCAGTATCTAAATTATCCCTAGTTATAAGATTAATGAGACTTGACATCGTTAATTCGGATAGACTAGCACATGTCAAACTCTTTAATTTTATCAAGCAGTGGATCTCAGAAACTGTAAACATGAGATGTTTAGAATTGAGATGTGGATGCTTACTAGAGGTATTAAGTACATTAGATGACCTACTATGAGATCATCACATGGATGTCCTATTCTAATTTCAGTGATAATCTCATCATAGCAATAGTGCAAGTATCCTTAGACTTGAGGTACTGAAGGATATCTTAGATACTGATTCTGTGCTTTGACTCCATTCTTTGTTTCCTTGTAGAGGTTGCTCATAGGGTGGTGATTAGGTACAACTTGAGGTATTCGAAGGTAATTGAGTAGCCAATAGAGGATTCACTACTTCTGTGATATAAGAAGATGATACCCACGGCCTCTTATCAGGGTCATTACCTAGAAATCTCTAGCCGGAGTACACGTGTTACGAAGAATGTCTTCATTGACATATAGAGTAATGAGTCCTAGGACGAGAACTGATATCACTTGGGCTAGATTTGACATAGTCAGTCTAGTGAGAGTTGACACTTTGCCCATACTCATAACCAAGTGGGGTATAGCATAGTAAAAGGACGAATTGCACAGTAATTATCTATAGGAGGGTTCGTGAGACGGTTCGAGACGAGCGCGGGTTCATTCATTAAACCACTTACTTTCTGATCAATTGAGAGTCATGATGTGTTGCTAGACGTCGTTCATGACTTGCTTGGATTAAGTGTTAATCCAAGTGGCCAACATAATTGGGAACCTAATAGGTCACACGTATAAGAGTGACTCGGAGTATTTGTAAAATGGTTTTGGATAGAGATCCATTATTTGGAGAGCAATAGAATGAAATAGATCTCGATAAGAACGGAATATGTCCTCATGAGATCGCGACGTCCACATTATTGAAATAGGTCTCCGATTTTTTTCCATACTCGAGACCCAGTAGGACCGATCCCAGTGTGACTGGACCACCTCAGTATATATATATATATATATATATATATATATATATAATCATATATATGAGGTGTAGGCAACGTGGAAGAAGAAGTGAGGGGTCTTTAAATTAAGCATTTATGGTCTTTAATGGATAAAAGACAAAACCATAAAAGACAAAAATCAAAAAAGCAAAAAGGGAAGAAGATCGTGAGAATTATAAAGGAAGACATATCCTTCAAGATGGTCATCTATTACTCTCTCATCTTCTTCCTCTCCATTTGCTTTAATGATTTTTGCTCTCCATTTTGCTTCCCATGTATATGCTCTCCATAGAACAAAGAAAGAGCTAGCACTCTTGTCTTTGTTCTAGCCATTTCTGGATCAAAAAGTTTGATTTGGTTAGTTTATCCGATCTTTGTGTGGATACCGTTAGAGATGGTCTGTTTTAGTCGTTGTGGTTTGCAACAACCCAACGAGTAGAAGATCAAAGAACGAAAGAGACTACTCACAAGGTACATGGTTATTATATGCATGATTGATTTGTGTAAATGTCATGAATTCCTATATATATATGTGTTATAAACATGTATGTGAATTGGGAATTTTTACCTAGGTTTAATGATATTTCCTTGTATAGGCATATAGATCCTCAACTTCGAGAAAGTCCCAGAATAAAAATTTTTGTTTTTCTGCACCGCATGTATATGATGCATGCACCGGAATTTTCCTATAAATATGAGCTTCAATAAATATTGATCTCTCTCTTAATAGAGTGTTTTCACTTTCTAAAGCTTAGAAGTAATAAGATATAACTATTTGAGAACATGTATTGATGCTACTGATATGCTTCTAAAGTATGTTGTATGATTGAATGCAATAGCTTTTCTTTAAATAGAGATTCCCTTCAACTAGTTATTGCTTCAAATTAATCATTGACTAATTGACTTAATCGACTTTGTTACAATGTCTTTCTCATTATCTTTGACAAAATCTTCAAGTATCTAGTTGTTTGAATAATCATTTGACTATGTCTTCAAAGTCGACTATTGAATTAGTTGAATACCAGGATCTTTTGTACAATAGGAGCTTATCCATTCCAGATATTGTGGAACTATTTCTTACTATCAAAATGAATTTGTTAGATTTATTCATGTAAAATTAGAAAAATGTTTTTCTTTTATTTGAACAAATAACCTCTTGAATATTGTTATCTTTTACAGAAAAAATAATCCAATAAATTTGTATTTTGAAATTTTAAATAAATATAATTAATTGTTATCATCAAAATATCAATAATTTAAAAGCCTTGAGCTAACATAATTGTCTAAGTCGGAGCCTAAAGGGCATGAAAGGCTGGGATCTGCTGAAAGAAAAGGTTTAAACTTACGTCCTTCAAAATGTAAATAAATAACATCAAACAACTAGAGGGTCGGTAGATAAAATAGATATGAGAATATGCACAACATAAAAAACTCTTAGGTGATACTAGAGAAGTAAATAGAATTAAAGGCAGGGTTGTGAGGTACAAATTGTTAAATGATAAACTTTATCGTGATCCTTTACTTTTCCCTATTTGTGTTACGTAGCTTCATCTAAAATATCTCAAATTCTGATGGAGTGTCACTGGGAAGACTGTGGATCCCATTAGGGTGCCTCTATATTAACCCACGAATTGCTCAGGCTAGAATATTACTGGTCAACCTTAAGACTACATGAAATTTTTTATAAATGTTAATGACACTTAGACCTGCGTCACAAATTTGTTACTAATTTTCTGCTTAATTTTCAGCCTTATATCATTCACTCAATGGGGAATGAAAATTCTAGGACCTTTTCCCCTACGGTACGATAAATCAGATTTATCCTAATGTTGATTAACTTCTTTACAAAAACGAATGGAAATTAAGTAATGTCCCATAATAATGGCTAGAACTATGGAGCACTTTTAAAATTCAATATCATTAGTTGCTATAGGATTTTCTCAATCATTGTCATAAATAAAGACACCTAATTGAGTTGACTAATCTCTCATAAAATTTGATGACAATATGTAAAATGTATGTCAATACCATAATAGTAAGATGAAAGAGGTTACATAAGCAGAGCTGAAAGGTATAATACCTTGATGGCATTTTTCCACTTAATTTATCCTTTTAAAAGCATAAACATAGGCATTAATTAAAGGCTTTGCTATATTATGATAATAGTTATTATAAGAAGAAAAATGATTTCATGATTTGTCTTGCCTATACAAGATATGATAGATATTATATGTATTTCTAGTTCATGCTTGTGAGTATTTGATCCTAAAGTTATATTTAACATTATTATAATGTTCAAAGCATGAGAAGAAATAGATTGTTGAGTAAAAGTTAATGATTTAAGTTTATACAAATCGTTTGTATGTGTTGGATCAAAGGAGGCTTATGTTTAACATAAAAGTTGGATAACCAATACTATCCTTTTATGCCAAGGTGGTTAAATCAACATAACAAGAATCATAAAGTTACATACAAGTATATGTGTATCCTTATGATTATAAATTGTATGAAACTTGTCAAGTTGAAGAATAACCAAATTGACCTTTGGTGAAAGGATGATAATGGTATTGAATTGTTAAATTTATACATATGATGTATTGGATGGAAAACAATTCACTAAAGGATGATACTTATATTTCATTAGATTACTAATGACTTTATATGATATAGTCATATGTATTAAATGAAATATTGGTTTAAAATTTTGACAAGTTTAAATTGTTTAAATCTAAGTAGAAATTAAACATTGAGAACGTTGAAGCACTTTGATGAGATTGTTGTGATAAGTTTTAAATTTACGGTTATCTATAGGGAATGAGATTCTCTGGTGAATACCTTTATAACTAAATTCATAAGAGTATGGATTTAAGTAAGGAGGAAATACAATATGAGATATTGTATGATGCAAGATTATTTCTTCTATAGCTATGCCTACTACAATAACTTACCTCCAATAGTTCTAATGGAATCAATTAGTAAGATTTCACATTAATTAGACATGAAATGCTAAGTCTTTGAAAGAGTCAAAGTTAATGATTTAAGGATGTAATGCTTAGCTGAAGCATGTATTATCCATTAAGTTTAGAACTAAATTGGGTAATGAAAGGATTATAAGATATCCAAAGGTTGGATATAATCTTATAGACCTCTTGATCAAAATTGTTTGTTTCACTGTATACTTATAGGATAATGGTTCTCAAGATAAGTAGTGGGAATAAGATGAAATTTGAAATTGTCAAATTTCATAACAATACATCCAATTGGAACTATTGCTTTTATTGATACATTTGATGAATAGTTGAAAGGCTAAGAGACATTGAAGATTCACTTTCATGTTTAATTCAAAGAGTTTATTTTAGAGATGACTGTGAATTTATCATGTTTGCAAGAAGATTAGTGGAAGTATAGTTTTCCTCTTCAGTGGGATTATGTAGAGATATATTGCTCATGGAAATCAATAATGCTAATATTCAAATTGTTGAAGACATAGTTGTCCAATAACAACTCTTGTTGGATAGTAAAAGGTAACAGCTTAATTTTGGGAACTAGATCTATAGAGATGGATTGGATGTTGTTCACCTATTTTCAGTCCAAGTACATAGATAATGTACTAAAGACGTTTAGTATTTGAGATATCAACATGCACTCATACATAGAGTCGGATATCTTTAATACTTGTGAAGTATTAAAGATAGCCATTATTCTATGTATGAGTTGATATTTGAATTCAAGGAGATAAGGATATTTACTTTAAAATTAAATGCTAATTAAGGTTTATTTACCTAGAACAATATCATTTAAGATTGGAAATGTTTTAATGTAGCAATAGTTGCTAATTAAGTCATAATACATTTTTCATTTAGCAAAAATGATTAATTGGATCAATAAGTTCTTTAGTGAACTTGATATAGTTCTTTGCATTGTTTAAGATAGTAATGTACTGTAGAATATTTACGCCATTGGGCATGCAAAAGAAGCTAAGGTCTCAACAAAAATCCAAGTATGTATTTAGGCAATTTTTCTTAATTATGATGATAATTAAGATGAAAGTTGTCAAATTTAAGCGAGTGCTCATAGAATCTTTTAGAATTATCTCATCAAGCCACTGTCTCAACAGTAGTATAATATTTATATGGTGATATGGTATAAGATACTTAAACGATTGGTTTAGTGCAAGTGGCAGATTATTGGTTTACACTCTACAACCAATCGGTTTGGTTGTAATTTAGTGACAATTATTTAAAGACATTATTTATCTTGTACATGTTTAGATGTATATAATAAAGTCCATGAGATAATTATGCATTGCAAATGAAATTATAATTATGATATTCATATTGCATTTATGTATTATCCCTAAAATATTCCTAGTCATTATTCTATTAAGATTGGACATTAATAAAACGAAAAAATATTAGCACATGTTATGTTTTACTTTATGAAGGAAGTAATCGATCTTATAGGCTAAAAGTATAGAGATACTTAAACAAATGTGTAGGTGCGCTTGTTAGAGAACAAGTTCACTGAATAAATCTAATATGAGAAATCCATTCGGAACATTACTTGTATGTCTATGGAATTCTTATTGTGATGATTGTATATTTGATCATTTGACTTGAGGTTACCAAAGTTATCTTGTATAGGAATTGTTATGTTTTGATACTACTTATAACCTATTTAATTATGGGTCAGTCAATTGGTAGTTACTGGATGTAGCATGAACTATATGGTGGTAGATGTGTAATTAAGATATGATTCATCACCCTAAAGTAATTAAGGAGAATGTTCCGTTGTTCTCGATTAGTTTTGATTTGAGAAATTCTTAGCCAAAGTAGAACGATGTTTTGTAAATAGTTTACAAATTTCATTAATTGAATTGATAGATAATGGCAGAGAACTAATATGATTGGACTTAAAATAGAGTAGACATTAATTTCATGCTATATGTCTAATCGAAACATTGTATGATAAAAGAATTAAATTATAACAAAAAATCATGCACGAAAAAGTTAGTCAAAACTACTTTGACATTCCCAAATATTTAGGTGATCATGACGCGTTACTAGATGTCAATCTTGATCTATGATTATAAATTGTTTAATTGGAGAATTAAAGATAAATTAAAAGAATTTTAATTTATCTAATTCTAATTATGAATTATAATTATAATTTATAATCATTGCCAACATATTTGGGAAGCTAATGGATCTCATATATAGAATGAGTTGAATAGAGCAAAGTTATTTTAATCAAGTTGGACTTGATTGTAAAGTTTGAGAAACTTTATGATTAAATATGAAATATTTAATAAATAAGGATCAATATGAGATGTTAAATCTAATTTGTGCACAAATGGTATTCAGTTAGAATTATTTATAATTCTAATGAAAGTTTAATTGAAAATAGAATTTAATTTCAATTAAATTACTAAAACATCCAAAACCTATTATAAATAAGCTTATAATGGAGCTAACACTTCTTACCTAACCCTCTTTGTAAGAGGTACATAGTTCTTTCAATACATTCTGTGGATACTGTTAGAGGCCGAAAATTTGTGCGGCTACGGTGATTGAGATGGATTAGTTTTGTAAACGGTTTGAGGGATATGACAAGAAGAAGGATCAAGCTTTAGAACAAGGTATGAATTAAGTTTCCACTTTATTATTATTTGTGTTAATCATTTTATAGAATTAAATTGATCTTATTTTTTGGGAAATCAATTTGCGAAAAAGTTTTGTAATATTCCGATGCGATCGAGATATGAACCCGGTCCAAGTTTACAACATAAACTTGGGTATATCATGTTTATTCCATGAGAAGTCTACCACACTAACCTAAAACTTCTACAAGAGAATCACATTTTATTCTAGCTTTTAGAGTAGAGGCCTTATTTCTAGTAAAGCTAAACATGGAAACCTTAAGGGTGACCAATTATTAGCTAAGAACTAAAGAGGAAAGCATGGGGAATGATTTTAACATGTCAAAAGAACAAAAATAATAATGTTTCATACCAATACGGGGTCAGGGAGTACAACCTGAAAAGAACTAGCATGTAGAACTTGAAGGAAAAACACCTAGTCCCTAGAACAACTGACGTACCAAATCAAATTGAAGTAAGGGAAAAGCTCCCACCAAATGGTCTAGTCCATTTATTAGCACAAAAGTTGTGAGACCACAAACCTTGTAAGTTGTCTTATCTTAGAAGACAAGAGATTCTCCTGCCATTTAAATAGGCGATATTTGTAATTTGCAGTTCAATATTTTATCAAAATTCTACGTTATTTTCATTTGAATAATATTATGATGCAAAGTAATACTAGGAATTTCAGCCACTACTAGAATTTCCCTTCTTGTGTCATACTAGAATATTTTAATAGGCATCTTCTCAATAACCAAAGTATCATTGTGATAATTTCACCAGATTTTAACATCAAACTTGATAATCCGACGCTAATTTAAATGAATTAATAAATTATTATTTTGATATGGGACTTTTCGGCACTTTCTTATTTCACAAGTGAGTTGAGTCGGTCACAAAATTATTAAATATAAATTAGTGAAATCTTCTATATTGAATAAATTGTCAAACTTGGTTGGCAAGTTAGGCACCGAATGCCTAACTTGCCTAATATGTCAAAGAAGGTTGGCCAATTTGGCCAACCTTCCTCTCATTCTCTTGCCTATAAATAG
>JANQBM010030386.1:0-10943 GCA_025594535.1 Erythroxylum domingense | reverse complement strand
AATATGTCACTACACTATAAACACTCCTAAACATTGCAAATGACTAAAATACCCTTCATATTGGTGAGGGGATGTTATAATCTTGGAGTACCAATGACACAATTGTAGGCTATATGTGCTAAAGAGGCTCTCAAGGATCTGATGATGGATCTATATGCAAACAAAGAAGTTAAAACACTTGGAGACACGTCAACTAAGTTTATAATGAAGATTTAAGGCTTAGAACGATGTGTTGGACTTGTTGAAGAAGGATAACTATGCTATACAATTAGAAACAACTTGCTTGTAGTAATTAGGCTGCTTTGAGTATCTTTAGGCCATATGGTGTAATCTGTTTGAGCTGACTTAGGTAAACCTACTTAAGCATTTGGTTTATTTTGGGCCTAAAAAGCTCGTTTAGGAGTCTATTACTTGTTTTTTGTTAGGAGTCTATAATTTGGGCCAAAATCCACATCTTATCCTTTTGGGATTTGACTTAGGACATTAGTTTATTATATAAACATTCTAAAAATCATTTGTAATCAGATTTGATTGATTTTCAGATTCAATCAACACATTGAGTTGATCTTTTCATTCCTCTAGAGAAATACTTTCTGGTGTTCTTCAAAGACTTGATTTTCATTCAAACAAGGACTTGGGAAGATTAAAATCCATTATCATCCCTAATCCCTTTATAATTTTATAGATATGGTAGAAATACCTTCTTAAGTCGTTATTTCAATCTTTATTCATATATAAAGATACTTGGATCCTGAGTAGATGATTTATGCTTCACTCGGTCTGAGGTGAAGAGCATATTAGTTTTTGATATTAGATCCTTCATCTATTGCTAAGGTTTGTCTTAACTTTTGTCTTTACCTTCTATTCAAGTTACGTTTATTATGTTGTTTAAGTTCTTGAGTCTTTTTTATTCCTTTGCTAGAATCTTGAATCTGTTTTCTTGGAGTTTTGATCATTTCTTAAATTTGTTTTAAATCCATTTATATTCTCCATTATTTTCTATCTATTTCTTTAAATTTTTGTGTTGGAT
This sequence comes from Erythroxylum domingense, assembly GCA_025594535.1. NCBI lineage: Eukaryota > Viridiplantae > Streptophyta > Magnoliopsida > Malpighiales > Erythroxylaceae > Erythroxylum > Erythroxylum domingense. The sequence goes on along the minus strand of JANQBM010030386.1, from coordinate 9,913 downwards.
AAGACCAATCTTAATTATGGTTAATTCCAATCTGTGTGTGTTAAAATAATTGAGTATGGCTTAACCTTTTGATTTCTTATTAAATCTTTGAATTCGACCTAGTAATCCAATTGAATCTTACAATTCTAACTTTAAATATTGTTTCTTGATTATTTTCTATTGAGTTTCTTGTTAAAAAAGTAGAAGAGAAGAAAAGAAAAAGAAAATGTAAAAAGGAGAAAAAAAAATCAAATTCAGTTAGAGTCCTTTCTTAATTAGTTGTCTATATGTTATCCCTTCTTAAACTTATAAGGATTGGAGAAGCCATACTCAGGTGTTTAGGGAGTTTCAACAAACTAGCTCCAAATTTATCTAAAACTAATCTAAATCTTTGTTTAGCCTACTTGTAAACGTGAATTACTAATTTCTCTTCTCAATTTTGGTTGTAATTGAATAGTAAGCTTGTAGCTCAAGATTGCAATTCCTAGTTTCTAAAGATAAGGATATGAGGCTTAAAACTTCCAAAAAAAAAGCCAAGGTTCTTATTATGTTTTCTAAGAAATTGCTTCTTTACATTAAAAACAAGGTAAGGGCTTGAAAATCTTAATTCTTGGATGAATTTTGTTTTGATTTGTTGGGGTTACTAAAGTCTCCAAATATTTAGCTTGTAAGTTTCGTATTCTTTGCCTATTAGTTTCTTTAGCCTTGTCTTCCTTATATAAAATTCCTTTTTAGGAGTGGTAATTGAAGAGGGCTAGATTTGAACTCATTCTTCTTGAAAGAAAAGTTTAGTTTGCAAAAAATCCTAGAGTAAAGATATTAGGAGGTGAGTTGTGAGTGATTTAGAGAGTAAACATAAGAAGGAGAGATTATTTTCTTACTAACATTTTATTGCAAGTTTTAAATCATGTCGAGCACTAGAAATTCATCTTCTTCTAGTAAGGACAAAGAAGTGTTCAAAGTTGAAGAGATGGAGAGCAATCCTTTAATGTTGAAATCAACATAAATGACATTTGAAAGGTTGTTTAAGGAAATCAAGGATAAAAAGGAGAAGATGGCGAGATGTCATTGAGGTTAAATTCTCAATCCAACCTGAGGGAGAGAACACCTGAATCTAGAAATGTCCATGATGAGTTTGATGGTAATGATGACCAATTTATCACCTTTGAAGATGTGGGTAAGAGGAAGAATGGGTAGGAATGGTGGGGGTAAAATCTAGTATAGGAATGAGTTGAGGATAGATTAGATAACAATATGGGTAACACTAAGATAAAATTCTTGCCTTTTTGGGAAGACGGATCTGAATGTATATTTAGAGCGGCAGTGGAAAGTGGAGTTAGTGTTTGAGATCTATAACTTCTTTTGAAGAGAAGATAGTCAAATTGGCAGCCTTTGAATTTAGTGATTATGCGATATTTGGTGAGATCAGTAGATTACAAATAGGAGGAGAAACTAAGAGCCACCATTCAATACTTAGGAAGGGATGAAAGTTTTCATACGTGGGAGGTTTTTTCCAAGCTTTTAATACATAGAACTTTACCAAAGATTGTATAATCTTACCAAGAAAGAAAAATTGTGGACAAATATCACAAAGGGATGGAGGTAGTAATGAGATTAGCAAATGATGAGGAAGATCAGGAAGCTACTTTAGTTTAATTTATATATGGTTTTAAAATTGAAATTGCCAATGGTGTCGAATTGCACCATTATGTTAAGTTAGAGGATGCAGTGAATATGGAAATGAGTGTTGAAGGATAGCTTAAAAAGAAGTTCACTAACTGTGCAAGTTTTTCTAATGGAGTAAAGACCTCTTAGAACAATTCATAGAGTAAAACAGAAGATAAAGCACTAAATAACAAATCTAAAACACCAAATGCAAAAACATCTCAAGAGGAGAAAATAAGGCTAATTTCTCTTCAAATTTAAGGAGTCATGATATCAAATGCTTCTAGTGTATGGGAAGAGGACATACTGCATCTTAATGTCCAAACAAGCAGTTGATGACAATTTGGAATTTATAATTCATTTATAAAAGTGAAGATGAAGACTATACTGACATGCTTGAATTGGAGGACATTAAGCAAAATGATGATGAACTAAAATTGAGCAACCAATGAAGGGGATATCATTAGTGACTAGAAGGGCCTCAAGCATTTATATTAGAGAAGATGAAGATTATGTAAGCCAACAAAAGGAGATTTGTTGGGGTATCCATGGTAATTTGATAACGTGAGCAATCCTTAAAGGTTACAAGATTCATCATTCACCATAGATGGCGTGAAGTACAATCTTTCCCCTCTTTCACTAAGGCTATGTTTGGTTGGGGGGTTTAATAATGTAATGGAATGTAATGTAATATTATTCATCATTTAGGAGGATGGTTTATAATGAAATGGAATGCTAAATGAGGGTTTCATATTATATCATATTCCATCCTAAATAGCAAAAATGAACAACCTCCGATTTGGGGGCTTAGTATGGAATGTAAAATGATAAGCAACTTTACACTATATTATATTATAAACCCTTCATTCAAACAAAATTTCACTATATTACATTATTAACCCTTCCATCCCTCCCAAAAAACAAATTTCTAATATTACATCTATTTACATTCCATTCCATTATAAATCATTCCATTCCATTCCGTTCTGTTCCATTCCATTAAAAACCTTATGTCCAACCAAACATAGCCTAAAGCAAGTTTACGAAGATTAACTAAAAATCCATAAGAGTGATCAAGCAATGTTGGAGGAAAAAGTGTAAATAAATGAGTGCAAACACTTAGGGAAACTTCAAACACTATGGAAAACACTTCTATGAGAGATAAACATGAGGGGAAAAGAGTGATCATGGTTACAAGAGTATGGGATTTGAGAGATGCATTTCTGGCTAAGTATTAAATGCTACTTTTTTTTTTTGCAAAGAAGCTTATTTATCCTATAAATATCTTGCTAATCACGATTGCTTAGTTTTATTAATTCTGCTTGATCTATTCCAAGAAGAAGTGCCAAATCGTTTACCACCTAAAAGAGGAAGAGAACATAAAATTGATTTGATTTCGGGAGCACAATTGCCTAATCGACCAATATATAGAACAAACCTAGAATAGAACAAATAAATTCAAAGGCAAGTGGAGGAGTTACTAAAGAAAGGCAATGTACATGAGGGCTTTAGTCTATGCTCAATTTCATTCTTATTGATGCTAAATAAATTTGGTTTATGGCATATGTGTGTGGATTGCCTGCCATCAACGAAATCTCTGTAAAGTATCGTCACCCTGTTATTAGGTTAAATGAAATGCTTAATGAGTTATACAATGCATGTTTGTTTTCCAAAATTGATTTGAAGTTTGGTTACTATCAAATTAGACTTAGAGAAGGAGATGAGTGGAAAACAACATTAAAGATTAAATATGGATTGTATGAATGATTAGTAATGCCTTTTGATTTAACTAACTCCAACACCTTTATGAGGCTTATAAACCACTATTTGAAATTTTTTTTAGCAATTTTATTTGATGACATTATTGTTTACAACAAATCACTTGATTAGCATATTAAACATTCGAATAAAGTGTAGAAAGTAATTAGGTAAGAGAAATTTAATGTAAACTTGAAAAATGTTCTTTTTGCACTAGTCAGGTTTTGTTTTTAGTTTATGTGGTGAGTGTAAAGGGAATAAAGGTTGATGATGAAAAGGTGAGGGCAATTAAGGAATGGTTGATCCCCAGTTCAATTAGTGATATTATAAGCTTCCATAGGTTGGTTAGTTTCTATAGACTATCTGTAAAGGATTTTAACTCCATTGATGCACGATTTACTGATATAGTTAAAAAGAGTTTAGTATTTAAGTGGGAGGATGAGCAAGAGAGGGCATTTAACTTGTTGCAAGATAAACTTAGTATAACACTTATATTATCTTTACACAATTATTCAAATATTTTTGAGATAAAGGGTAATGGAGTGGGGTTAGAGTACGAGCAATCTTAGTGCAAGATAGGAAACTATTTGCATGCTTTATTGAGAAACTTAATGGGGTAGCCTTAAACTACCTAACTTATGATACTGAGATGTATGCATTAGTAAGGCCTTTAGATACCTGGCAATAATATTTTTGTCTTAAAAAGTTTATGGTCTATACTAACCATAAGTCATTGAAGTACATTAAAGGACAAAAGAAACTTAATAAAAGTTATGCTAAGTGAGTGGACTATATAGAGACAGTTCCTTATATGTTTAAGTATAAACAAGGAAAGGCAAATTTCATAACAGTTGCATTATTTAGGAGACATGCCTTAGTAAGAACTTTGAATTCTACATTACTAGGTTTTGAGCACACTAAGGAGCAATACAATGATGATCATAAGTTTGACAACGTGTTTAAGGAATGTAAGAAATTTTCCTTTGGGAGGTTCTTTAGGCATGAGGCGTATTTGTTTAGACAGAACATGTTTTGTATACCCCAAAGTTCTTTGAGAGACTTATTAGTGACAATCATATGAGGGAGGTTAATAGAACACTTTAGTGTTAAAAAAGACTTTTAATGTTTTGAATGAATACTTCTTCTGGCCATACGTAAGGAGAGATATAGAATGAGTATGTGGAGTGTAGGCAAGCTATATTGAGATTATAGCCCTATAGATTGTACAAACCATTACCTATACCTAGTGAACCGTAGGTAGACATCTCCATATACTTTGTTTTAGGTTTACCTAAGTCTAAGAAAGGTCACAATTTAGTATTTGTAGTTGTTGATAGGTTTTCTAAATGGCACATTTTATTTCATGTCACAAAACCAATGATGCATCTTACATTTCTGAATTGTTCTTTGCTAAAATTGTTCAGTAATATAGATCTTAAAACCACTATTTTTAACTGTGACACTAAATTCTTGAGCTATTTTTGGGAAACCTTTTTGGGGGAAGTTGGGAACTAAGATTTTATTTTCTATAAATTTTCATCCACAAATCGATGGTCTAACTAAAGTGGTTAATAGAACTTTAGGATCTTTGTTGCATGCTATTATGGGTAAAAACTTGAAAACATAGGAAAAGTCTTTGCCTTTTATTGAGTTTGCATATAACAAAACTATACATAACGCTACTAGTTTTTCACCATTTGAAATTGCTTATGGCTTTAACCTGTCATCTCCTTTAGATCTTATTCCTTTTTCATTAGGTAAAATAGATAGCTTTGATGGAAAAAGGAAAGCCAAATTAGTGAAGAAGCTTCATGAGAAGGCAAGGATGAATATAGAGAAAAAGATGCAACAATATTAGAAGCAAGCTAATAAGCTTAAAAGAAAGTGATAGTCAAACTTGGTGATTAGGTTTAGGTGTACTTCAGAAAGGAAAGGTTTCTAAGCAAAAAAAATTCTAAGTTACAATACATGGTGATAGACCGTTTCAATTAGTGGAAAGAATCAATAAGAACACATTAAAGATTTATCTGTTAGGTAAATAAGGTGTTCATAATACTTTCAACATTGTTGATCTACTCATTTTAATTTTGCAAATGGAGACATTGATCTGAGGATAAATCCTTTTAAGGACAGGGGGAGTGATGGAGATTAAGCATCCCAAGTGGCTTCAGACAATAATTTTAAAGAAATTGATTATTTGTAGGTAACTCAACCTTCCTTTAGCATTCTAATGTTTACTTTAAGTCATTTTCATTGATAAATGTTTGGGCTAGATTATTTTATCAATAATTTTATTAAGGATTGAGTTAGTTTATATTTATTTATGGTTAAATTTTTTTGATTTATATGATTTTGATTTGAACTTATATAGTAAGGCAAACAAGCATAGCAATTAGGTTCAAGAAATAGGCTAAAGGCACACCTAAAAATTAGGTATATATTGTATTTAGATAATGATTAGGACCTAGGACATACCTTTGTCACAAATGGTGTTTATGTATGAATTTGTAATTTTTTTAAGGATTCATATCCTAGAATGTGCCAGTATCCCAAACCATGTCTATATTTACATTCGATGCATAAGAAGCAAAGAGGTCCATGGCCTAAGACATGCCCATATCCCATGCTTTTAACAAAAAGATGTACGACCTAAGACATGCCTTTATCTTAAAGCATGCCTATATTTGAATTTTATATAAACAAATCCATAACCTAATATACATCTAGTCTTGAAGAATTTAAACATTTCACTTCGTGATACAACTATTTTTCACCCAACCTTTTAACTCTCACTCATATTTCTCTTCACTTTTCTCAAAATCACTAATTTAAATACCCTCCATATAAAACCTAGTCTATTTTAGCAATCCAAATCCATATTCACCAATATTTCTCCACCTTTACTCCATAAATCTTTTTTTTCCTTAAGTTAGGGCACTAGTTTAATAAATTTTAGGGATTTCTTGGTTTCGAGCATTTCAATATAATCAGTCCTTCTGAAGCTATAAATTAAGCAAGAGAATTAGTTTTAGGTTGTTAGATTCCTATATCGATTGTAGAGGGGAACGAAGTAGGCCTTATAAGGCTATGAAAACCTATCCCTCACAGACGCATTTTCTCGAGCGAGTGTGCAGGAAGAGCAAAACTATGAGGGTTTGGCTGGGCCACGGCCTAAAGCGGACAATATCTGTAAGCAGGGTGGTCCGGGCTGTTACAAATGGTATCAGAGTTAATACCCGAATTGGTATGCCAGTAAGGACGTTGGGCCTATAAGGGGGTAAATCCAGGCCTGTGGGCCATCAAGGAAGTTGGGCCTTTAGGGCAGTGGATCCAGGCCTATGGGCCAGCAAGAACATTGGGCCTCTAAGGGGAGTGGAATGTTAGATTCCCATATCGATTAGAGAGGGGAATGAAGTAGGCCTTATAAGGCTATAGAAGCCTCTCCCTCATAGACTTGTTTTCCTGAGCTGGTGTGCGGGAAGAGCAAAACTGTGAGGGCTTGGTTAGGTCAAAGCTCAAAGTGGACAATATCTATGAGCGGGATGGTCCAACTACAGATTCCATTGTCCCGTGCTCCCACTTCCATTTCGAAATAGGCAAAGACTGTAACATACCTGCTGGCTTTTGATGCTCTGCCTTTATCTATTGACAGGGAAGGCATCTGGCCACAAATTCCGTTATCTCTCTTTTCATCCCTAGCCACTAACAGCTCTCTCCAAGAGTTCGATACATCTTGGTGCTACCAGGATGCATAGCATAAGGTTCCCTTACATCTCCAAGAGTTCCCTTACAGATGCATTTTCCCGAGCGAGTGTGCGGGAAGAGCAAAATTGTAAGGGCTTGGCTGGGCCAAGGCCCAAAGCAGACAATATATATGAGTTGGTGATCTAGGGCTACAACAATGGTATTAGAGCCAGTACCCGGATCGGTATACCAACAAGGACGTTGGGCCTCTAAGGGGTGGATCCAGGCCTGTGGGCTAGCAAGGACGCTAAGCCTCCAAGGGGATAGAATGTTAGATTCCCATATCGATTGGAGAGGGGAACGAAGTAGGCCTTATAAGGCTATGGATACCTATCCCTCATAGACGCGTTTTCCCGAGCGAGTGTGCGGGAAGTGTAAAATTGTGAGGGCTTGGTTGGGTCAAGGCCCAAAGTGGACAATATTTATGAGCTGGTGATCTAAGGCTATTATAATGGTATCAGAGTCAGTACCCAGATCGGTATCCTAGCAAAGACGTTAGGCCTTTAAGAGAGTGGATCCAAGTCTATGGGCCAACAAGGACACTGGGCCTCCAAGGAGGGTGGATCCAAGCTTGTGGGCTATCGAGGACGCTAGGCCTCCAAGGGGGTGGAATGTTAGATTCCCATATCAATTGGAGAGAGAAACTAAGTAGGCTTTATAAGGGTATGGATATCTCTCCCTTACAGACGTGTTTTCCCGAACGAGTGTACGGGAAGAGCAAAACTGTGAGGGCTTGGTTGGGCCAAGGCCCAAAGCAGAAAATATCTGTGAGTGGGTGATTTAGGGCTGTTATAATGGTATCAGAGCCATTACTCGAATCAGTATGCCAGCAAGGAAGTCGGGCCTCCAAAGGGGTGGATCCAGGCCTATGGGCCAGCAAAGACACTGGGCCTCCAAGGGCGGTGGATCCAAGCCTGTGAGCTAGTGAAGACGTTAAGCCTCCAAAGGGGTGGAATGTTAAATTCCCATATCGATTAGAGAGGGGAATGAAGTAGGCCTTATAAGGCTATAGATACCTCTCCTTCACAGACGTGTTTTCCCAAGCGAGTATGCGGGAAGAGAAAAACCGTAAGAGTTTAGTTAGACCAAGGCCCAAAACAAACAATATCTGTGAGGGGGTGATCTAGGGCTGTTACAATGGTATCAAAGCCAGTACCCAGATTGACATGCCAGTAAGGACGCTGGGCCTCTAAGGGAGGTGGATCCAGGCCTATGTGCCAGCAAGGATGTTGAGTCTCCAAGGGGGTGAATTTAGGCCTGTAGGCCAGCGAGGACGTTGAACCTCTAAGGGGGGTAGAATATGAGATCCCATATCGATTGAAGAGGGGAACGAAGTACGCCTTATGAGGGTATAAATACCTCTCCCTTACAGACGTGTTTTCCCGAGCGAGTGTGTGGGAAGAGCAAAATCGTGAGGGATTAGTTGGGCTAAGGCCCAAAGTGGATCTTATCTGTGAGCATGTGATCTAAGGCTGTTACAATGGTATTAGAGTCAATACCCGGATCGATATGCCAGCAAGGACCCTGGGCCTCCAAAGGGGGTGGATCTAGGCTTGTGGGCTAGTAAGGACGCTGGGCCTCCAAGGGGGTGGATCTAGGCCTGTGGGCTAACAAGGATGCTAGGCCTCCAAGGGGGTGGAATGTTAGATTCTCATATCGATTGGAGAGGGGAACGAAGTAGGCCTTATAAGGCTATGGATAACTCTCCCTCACAGACGCGTTTTCCTAAGCGAGTGTGTAGGAAGAGCAAAACCTTGAGGGCTTAGCTAGGCCAAGGCCCAAAGAGGACAATATTTGTGAGTGGGTGATCTAGGATGTTATAAATGGTATCAGAGCCAGTACCCGAATTGGTATGCTAGTAAGGACGTTGGGCTTACAAAGGGGTGAATCTAGGCCTGTAGGCCAGCAAGGGAGTTGGGCCTCCAGGGGGTGGATCCAGGCCTGTGAGCCAGCGAGGACGCTGGGCCTCTAAGGGAGTGGAATGTTAGATTCTTATATCGATTAGAGAGGGGAATGGAGTAGGCCTGATAAGGCTATAGAAACATCTCCCTCATAGACGCATTTCTCTAAGCGAGAGGGAGGGAAGAGTAAAACCGTGAGGGCTTGGCTAGACCAAGGCCCATAGTGGACAATATCTATGAGTTGGGTAGTCCGAGCTGTTACATTAACCTTAATTTATAATCTCTAATTTAAATTATGAAATTGTAATCTCTCGATTTCCAATTTATCCAAAACCTAAATTAGTATGAATTTGGCTAATAACCTACTGGAAACCTATGCTCGATCTCTTGTTACATGATTTCATCGGTTTGATTCAATTCTTATCTATCAAACTACCTAACTCTCTTTAACCCAATTTTATGATATTTACTCGATTCACCCTCTCAGTTTATTACCAAATTATTAAGCACATATACTGAATCACAAATAACTCAATGAAAACACAATAAATCAAACTTCGTTAATATCAATAATCAAAATCTTGAAGGTGAGTTTAGACAAAAATCGTCATTCAACGACAACTATTCTCAAAATTTATCCCAATTCTGTACATCAATAAAATTGAAATAAAAATAGAAAATACTGTCGAAACAGACTCGTGGAGGCAGCGACTGCAGGAAACCACCTGTTGGACCCCGATTCTTTGCTTACTAAGAAACATGTGTGTAGTTGATTTTGAGGTTTAATTTGATTAATTTGTTTTTGTTAGGAGTTAATTAGAATGTTTAGAATTGATGGAAATTAAAATTAAGTTAGAGAATTTATG
>JANQBM010030328.1:0-10948 GCA_025594535.1 Erythroxylum domingense | reverse complement strand
AATAGAGATGAGCCAAAAAGGGGTTAGTTTGAATGCAAGTGGTTGTGTAAAAATATTGGTATCCGAATGCGATAGTCAGGCTCCAGAAACGGGGTCTAACATGCTCTGTTCATTTCTATTTAGTAAGATATCATGACCACTTTAAAGCTACAGATCTTACTGTAGAGAAGGAGGGACCAGAATAGTGAAATCACAAATAACTAAGTTTCTGAAATGCGATGTTTATGATGATGGTGGGCCCTTTAACCCTTCGAATGATAGCAAGGTAGATACTGCAGTTATTATGTACCCGCCACTCATACAACTAGATCTGGTGAATTTAGGTCTTTGTACCGTGCTTGTATAGGAACAAGAACCCATACTCGTATACACAGAGTTTCCAGGATGTATAAGATCTAATGTAGTTGAGTAGATTTGCCAGAGTGAGATGACCTGCTATCCCATCTAATAACATAGTCTATTAGGTGAACAAAACTATGATATTAGACATGTTACGAATCCAGTTATTTTTACAGAAGTTGTTTTTAATGGGTTGTAATGATTGATGATGCGAGCCATGAAGCATAGTAAAGTCTAGGAGCTAGTTGATTTTGCAGCGAAATTGCAAACTCGTCAGTTGTAAATGAAGTTTAAAGACCTAAACGACTTTGGGATAAAGTTTAGCAGTTTATGGGCTCGCTCAATTACCTGATGATTCACTCAAGGAGAAAGGTTAACTTTAATGTTACCTTTTCTCCCGTATCCTCGTAGGATACATTTTGAGTGATTATGGAAATTGTAGCTCATGATGATATAGAGTTACATCAGATGGCTGTCAAAATCGCTTATTGAGTAAAGACCTTTATAAAGAGGGCTATATGGTACAAGCTGGAGGATTTCAAGATCCAAATGGAAATGAAATGGTTTGCGCAGTATGCAGATCAATATATGATTTACATCAAACCTTCTGAAAGTGATACCTTACATTTGATAAGGTTTGATCTCTTTTGGCTTCATGGAAAATAAAGTTAAAAGATGCTTGTACTATGAGTTAAGGGAAGCAAAATTATCTTCCTATTATAACATGTGGATGATATATTGCTCACGTCAAATTACTTAACCATATTGTATGAGGATAAATAACTTTTTGTCAAGAACTTTGACATGACATCTTTTTTCCTAGGTATTCAGATTCACCGGGACAGATCTTAACACTTATTAGACTCTCACAAAGTGTATATATTGACCGCGTCCAAGTAAGCGGTAAGTGTGACGATGACGGTAGATTAGTGCTCATTTCAACTTCGAAAAGCTCGTTTGAAATTATAGAACCAAAATTACGTATTTTTTTATATTTATTCATTTATTTCCTTTTTACGTTCGATTCAGGATATATAACTAAGGTATCATTACGTGTTACATAGCTAGCATGGTATTATAAGATTTTCTCTAACTATTTGATCTTGGAAGGATGTATATGTCATGTATATATACATAAGACAAGGGAATGAATATTTAGGGCTTTCTCTCACAAAATCATCATAGTATTAGAGTGACTCTTCACCTATGAAGCCTAGAGTCGTGTGGTGAGAAGAAAAGTGTGTGAGAGAGAGAGGTCAAAGAAAGTATGGCTAGTGACAATTACGGTGGAGAGGGGAAGAAGATCAAGATGCTAGACTCGATATCATCCTACTATCTTCATCTTGGAGATAGTTTAGGCCTTAATATTTGTGGGACAGTTCTCAAAGGAGAATCAAATTATGAAGTTTTCTAAAGATACGAGAAACGTGTTTAATGCAAAAAGAAAGGGAGGATTTCTTGATGGAACTTTGCAAAAAATAACGAACGATTCAGATAAGATAGACTATTGTTGGAGCATAAATTTGATGCTTATACATTGGATCATAATTTCCACAGCATCAGCTGTATGATCCATATTGACTCATATAGATAACTTGAAAGACCTTTGGAATAACTAGAAAAAGCAGTTTTCAGTTGGTAATGGCGTAAGGGTGTATCAATTGAAGGAGGACAATAAAATTATAAATAAGGAAGCAGTGTGGCTACTCATTTTAGACACTTGAAGGCCATATGGGAAGAACTTATAGGTTACATGAAGGTACCTACATACTATTATAGAGGATGTAAGTGCAACCTTATCTAACAATATCTTGATAAGAAAGGGAAACAATAGGTGTATGATTTTCTCATGACTCTTGATACTGCCCTTTATGGTTAGATATAAACCAACATACTAAGTAAATAGAATCTGTCATCTTTTACTAAAGCTTATGGCCTTTTCATTCAGGAGGAAAGGCACAAGTGTTACATGTAAGAGAGAAGTAAGTTGATTTGTAGTTCAACACCTAATAGACTATAAAGTATATAGATAAAATGAAAAGGTAGTTTGTACGAATTATAAAAAGTCGAGGCATAAGGTGAAAGGTTGTTATAAAATTATTGGCTATCCAGAATGATGGTTGGATGGGTGTGGTGGAGGTCATGACAAAGGCAGAAATAATGGTGTAATAGGAGGCATAGGGAAAAGATGTTTTTCTGCTATGACAAATGTTGTGCAGGGCACAGGAAGTGTTAGGTTAGTGGCAGAAATAATGTAACTCTCAATAGAAGAGAGGGTAGTTTGCTCAAGCTCTTAAAAGAACAGTGAGCTACCCTAGTTTCGATGATTAATGTTCACAAACTAACTAGTAAGGACCTCTTCATGTGTTGGTTATTAGATACTGGAGCATCTTAACGTATAAAATGAAATGGAGAATTTTTCTTGGGTACAAAAGGAAACATCTTCATAGACTTAATGTTAAATGTGCATTATGCTTCCATACTCACTTACCTATCAAGTTCTAGGGAGAATGTATCATAACTATGGCCTATTTAATAAATAGAACTCCATCTAGATTGCTTAGCAAAAAGTTACCTCATAAAGTCTTATATAGTAAACCCCTTTGTACATGCATACAAGAACATTTGGGTGTTTATGTTATGCACATTATCAGGGACGTGATCAAATATAATTTTGGATACTCAAAAAGGGTGGAGGTTATATAACTTAGATATAGGAGAATACTTTGTCTCTTGTGATGTAGAGTTTATGGAGAGTCAATTTTCTTTTGCACAAATAGATAACATCGAGACATTTGAGTGATCACACCTTGTCTTAAGATCTTTGTCATCAATATTTTGATGATTGGGAGGTAACTATAGGGTCTAAAATGTTTTCTTGGAATGCTGATTGTGCACAAGAAAGCCCTGGTCAATAAGCATGTAATGGTCATGAAAAAAGAGGAAGTGAAAATGATGGAGATAGGGGGAGTGTGTAAGATGGAGTGTTTTGGGCTAACAGTATTGATCCCAATATATAGGAGAATAAAGTAGGGGATGAAATAACAAATTAGGTCTAGAATATTGAGGATAGGATAACATTGTTAGAGATACTTATCCATGGGCGTCATATCAAGCAACCTTCCACTTGACTCAAAGGAATTATCACTAACATCATACATTGTTTAAACTGACCATCTCATCCTTATCTTCTGTGTCATCATGTATGTTATATCCTATTACACATTATGTAACATGCGATCATTTTTATACCAAACATAAAGTTTTTCTTATAGCTATTATTACTGAGGTAGAGCCCACTATATATGCTAACGTTGTGTGAAACCCACGATGGGATGAGGCTATACAGTATGAATTGATGCTTTGGAGAGAACTGAGACTTTAACTATTAAGACACTTACTTCTGGCAAAAAAGACCATCAGCTATAAGTGGGTATATAAGATCAAATATAATTCAAATGGTTCTATTGAACGTTTTATAGCTCATTTGGTGATTTTTGATAACAATCAAGTAGAGGGTATTGACTACAATGAGAATTTTGCTCCTATTGCTAAGATGTTTACAATACTTACTCTTTTGTCTGTGGTAGCTGCTAGAAACTGGGAAGTGCTCCAAACGGATGTTTATAATGCTTTTCTATATGAAGATCTCAATGAAGAAGCGTAGATGACTTTGACCTTTATTTTTAGCTTCTTACATAATTCTTTATATAGACTTCATCAAGCTTCTCGTAACTATTTTTCGAAGTTAACTAGTGTACCTAAGAGTTTGGGTTTATTTAATCTTATGTTGACATATTATTTACATTTCAAAGGGATGATATAATTTTATATGTGCTTGTATTGTGGCGAGCACTGATTCTAATTTTCTAGGTCATTTCAAGTTGTTAGTCCCTGGTGGCACACAAGAGGGGGTGAATAGGAAGTTCACAAAATTTAACAATTTTTCTAACCAATATATTCATTTAAAAACAATTAATATAAATTAGTATGAGAAATTGCTTAATATAAATAAATCAAACAATTGGAAAATAATTTAAAGAGGATAGGGAGAAGATAATGCAAACTTGATTTATAGTATTTTAGTAAACAATTCTTGCCTAAGTTCATTCCTAAAACTCTTTCTAGAATTCTACTATAATTCTTCTTTCAAAGTGAAATATAACCTTTGTACAATCTTTCTCGATAAAGAGGAACCATTCTTACAATCTTCTTCCAAGGTGAAAAGGAAACTCAATCTCACTTATGTCATAAATACAATAATATATTTCCCCAACCAATATTACAACTCAAAATATCTCACTTTATCAATTGATAACTCCAAAATGACTCACTCATGCAAAAATGACACAATGATTGAAACATTCTTTGTAATTTGTTTTACATCACTCAAAACCTTCTTAATGCTAAAATCAATAAGAAAACACCTCTTTATATTGATTTTGGACCCAAAATAGCTATTGGAGCCAAGAACTAGCCATTACAATAGTTTTATCTATACTGGTTGACCAATATGCATTTACAGTACCAGATTCACTAGACATTAGAACACTAGTTGATAAGTACACACATTGGTTAACCAATATGGCATATTAGTTTATCAACCAATGTTGCTACAAACTTTCGGTACATTAAATTTAATAGTTTTTAGCTATATTGGATAACCAGTCACCCCAAAAAACATTATTTTAACAACTTCAACTATGCAAAACCAAATTTTAAAATCCCAATATGATTAAAAAACTTCCCAACATATTCCCCAAAGATTATTTGAAATATAAGTTCATTTAATCGATAAGAAAATTCAACTTCTTTTTATTAACTTTATACACTATCTTCTTAAGTTTATGACTTTATTGTGTTCTAATACTGCTCTGCATAAAAAATAATAAACTTATTAGTAGTATTTAGGTTTTGTTATCATCAAAACATCAATTGGAACCTCCTTTGGTTCAACAAGCTTCCTCTTTTTGACGATGATAAAACATTTGTGATATTAGAGAAAAATAGAAGTTAAACACATAAATAACAATCAAAATAATGATTAGATCCCTCTTTTTTCATGTATAAATCATATTTCAATATAAATAACAAAATATAAAGAAAAATTCATGAAGATAATATAAGTTTACTTTAGCATATCAAATAAAGTGCAAGATGCAAGAAACACAAACATGACAAAACAATTATTCCCCCTAAATTTCATCACCTCCTGAATGTTATCACTCCCCCTAAATCTAATATCAAGATACCTTCTCCTCCCTTTTGGAATCATCAAAAGAAATCTATTATTAAAAAATGCATAATAAAGTTTCATGCGTCAAGCATACTTGGTTAAAGAAATTTAATCTAACAAAGATTAGTACACTTTCTTACTAAAGACTATTGTTGAATATTTAAAGAGTTAAACTAAAATTTTGATTTTGATATAGACGTATCTAATGATCTATAATTTTAAATATTATCAATTTTCATATTGTTTCTAAGTTAAAAGATTCAGTTAAAGCGTAAGGGCAAGTTTTAACAAAATTAAAGGTGTATTGATATAATTAAAAGGAAAACAACCTTAACTCCTTTGACAATTTAATTATAAAAGCATCAACTTAGAAAGATAATTTATAATTAAGATAAGATTGAAAATTCCAAAATTTTCAATTTCATACAATTTTAATGAGAATTTTATGAAATGGTGGTTGATTTTTTCAAGGAAAAGGGTGAATTACATGATAAAATAAGAAAATAGAAGAAAAATAAAGAGAAATCCCTTATATCATAAAGATTGCTCAACCACAAGGTCATACTGGTCCACCAAAGTTTGTCTTAAATATAGTATATGGAACAATTTTGAACAAATTTTTTCTTTAAACTTGCTACATTAGTTAATTAATGACTGGTATGGTTAATTAGTATGTGCATCCATGAAATCACTAGAAAGAAAAATTTCATAGATAAGTGAGCGTAATTAGACAATCAAATGTTTAACCAAACAAAAAAAAAGCTTGTTGGAAAAAAAAAGATATTGGGACATTTGTCAGCTACTAAAACACATTAGTCGACTAATGGGACTATTTGGGTGACCAGATATACAACCAAAAAATCAACAAACTTACTATAAAGTAAAAAGGAGTAAATTTTAAAGACAATGGTCGACCACATTAAGATATTGGTTAACCAGTTAAATAAATAACATAAGGAACCATCTTTGAAACTTAAATTAAGGGATCAAAACTCTTAAATAATATTAGAACACATATCAACAAAATAAATATTAAAAAAATAATTTGATCAAATAAAGTGCTTATGAAAGTAATTCCTGTTAAACAAAAACTAATTTTCCTTTAGTTAAGCAATATTTATTCTCATTCAAAAGTTTTGAGAAATAATAACCTAATTGATGTAAACTCTAACTTAGCAACTTATTTTGCATATAGTCTTTAATTCTAGGTTCTAAGGTTCACATTTTAAAAACACCTTATTCATAATTCAAACTCAAATATTCATCATTAGAGTTTCTACTGAAATTGACATATAAATGCAAGTAATTATATATTTCTAAATTATAAACTAATAATTACCTTATGTTGAACATTACTTATAAGAGATTTGAAAGAATATTGTCTTTGAATTCTCAATCTATTAGTGGCATCTCATCTTTCTCATCATTTGCACTTGTTTTAACAATTTGAGAGGTCTTGATGGTTAATTTTAGGAGTTAAATTCTCTATATCCTACAACAACATCTTCAAGACTTTCTTTGAGACAAAAATGTTGGGTTCATCAAGATCATCGTCATCATCACACCCAGTCCAAGTCCCGCATTAAAGCAGGGTCTGGGAAGGTCTGATAGTATGCAACCTTACCCCTACTGAGTAAAGAGGTTGTTTCTAGTAGACCCACATATGAATGTGAAAATAAAAAAGTGATGCAGATTATAAAAGTAGATATGAAAACTGTTATGCTAAAAGAGTAGGTAAATAAAATTAAATAGTAAATAAATAAATAAAATAAAATAAAACCAAATAAGATATCTGATATGGTGCCCATATCTGCTAATAAATAATAATAATAACTAAAAAACTACAAATCGTCGTGAGTTGATACAAGTTGAAGAGAAAAGTTATTAAAAAATAATAAGAAAAGTATACTTAGAAAAGCTGCAAAGTTCTGTTCATACCTGCTATGCTGCAAACGTCTGCTCACCATTCCTCGAATTGTGCATGTTAATATTATGTAAGGGTCATGCTAGTCTGCTTTGTATCATTCTACTTTTATCATATGTCCCCGAACTGACAACCAGTAGTTTAACAATAATAATTGAGCGAACTATCTAGAAAGACTCTCAGTTACCTCGCTATAATTATCTTAACAGTCTAACACCACCTCTGTCACTATCTAAACAATAATAACCTCAAAGTACTAAAAAAATCCAAAAGGGAGAAGAACCTAGTACTTCGATCTAATCTTTGAAACCAAATGCTAAATACCTATCCAAGTATCAACCGAAGAACATCCAAATCCCTAAAAATGGAGACCCACCAAGCCCATGAAAGCAGAAGGACCACTAGCACCCTTCGAAAAGCACCAAACAAACCCAAATCAAATAAAGACAATTTTCTTAGGTGATAAAATGTATAGAAGTTGTAGATATGAAGTTATCCTAAACAAAATATGAACCAGGACAATTTGTTATAGAGTCTTTAAAGTCAATATTTGTTCTATAAAGAAACAAAAACACACAACAGAATTTATTACAAATATGACTAAAGTCAATCTTGCGCTAAAGAATGTTTCTCTCGTCATATCCCAGGAAAAAAAACTTGAACCCCATAGGACAACACAATCCACATACAGGAAGATTCAAGAATTCCATTTCAAGATACCAAAGTAAAACTGACAGGTAAACAATCATAAAAATAACATAATTTTTTCAAACTCCCAAGTTTTGGACACTGAATAATCTGAATGCCAAACATACCAAGAAGATAAAAGATATAAATTCTGAAATAATGCTCAGTTTAAAAGTTACTATTTATACTACATACTATTTCTCTTTCTTTTCTAATAGTCTTATAAAACAAGGTAATTAATGTGTTTTAAGAACCCAAATAAGCATAGTTCCTTGATTCTTTGGTTCCTTCTTCTTTTCAACTCACACTTTCAAAGGTTTGCTTAACCTTTTTTTATTAATAAAGGAAAATCTATCAATATGTCCAAACTTACCATAAAAATGACATACAATGTTATATGAGTAACAATGATGCATAAATGCATTGCTTGGAATTCTATGTGTGTATATATAATGAGGAAGTTTTCTTTGGACATTAAATATGTTGAATGGTCTCTTAAGTTAGTGAAAAGTCCTACCATGATTATATGTATAATTCCTACTATAAATGAAGGTGTGGTGTATGATTTTATATGGGTGTGAATGAGTTTGCATATTATCATGAATGAAGTCACGATGTAGATGCTCTATGTTCATTTTTCATTTTATGAAATGGTTATTCACTCTAAAAATATTTTCCCTTAAAAAAGTAGTTTAGTGCTAGAAGCACTCTCATAATTATATCCAATTTCACGCCTATCATTAGAATTCTTTTGGGCTCCTAAAATATTCTCAAGTTTCTCACTTCCCTTTGTAAATTCATATAAGGAATCCTTAAGAGCATCAATTACCTTTTTTCAATGATTCATCCTCACACCTTAATGCATTTAAGTTATGATTGTCATTAATAATCACATTTTTTTTGATGTTTTAGTGCTATGAAATTCACTTTTCATTTTTAATTCTCACTCTTATATGCATATAACTCTTTTTTAAAACTTTTTTAAGTTTGGAAGACAATTTCTTCCTTTTATTATTGCTTATGATTTCTAAACTTTCTACTAATTCATCATATGTTAATTAAACATCAATATCATTATAATAATTATAGTTAGATGTTGCCTCATCATTATCTATACTGATAAAGCATACATGAGCTATCTCTTCTTTCGAATGCTTGCTTTTAGATTTGCTTGTGTCATCCTAAGTCGTTGCTTTAATTGTTTTTTTCTTGTCTTTCTTCTTTTTTTAATAGTTGCTTGACCAACGCATCATAACGTTAGTCAAAATAAAATAACTAGACTACTACTGTAGCAGTGGTGAGTCTAGGTCAATCCCACTGAGAGTGTGTGTAAAGTAGTTGAATGAAATTAATTAGTGTTTAAGTTTTAGGGGGGGTTTTGGATTTTGAAATAAGAAAATAAAATGAAACTAGACTAATAAAAAAATTAAAGAAAACATATGAAAAATTGATAAAAGTGAGCAATTGGTAAGGATCTGATTCTTTAGTTCAATCTCAACCTACACCCTAATTAACCATAATTCATTGATTTGTTGTTCTTTTATCTCTCTTAGCAATTATTGGTCGTAGATTAACAACAAGCTCTGTTAATCCCAATTTTTCCTTAGATCTTAGTTAATCACGAAGCGCTCATTAATTAACCCTACCTATCAGGAAACCTAAAATAAGCTCTCTAAGTTTATTCAGACAACTGCATTATGAATTAGAAAAATAGACCAATGTAGGTAATAATCACACAAACTCAGATTATTTATCCTATGTTATGTTATCTCTAATAATTAGGAACCATTAGTTGCTACACATGAATTGGGAATACAACGATTACGTATTGCATTCGATTCTAGCAATGGGTTTTCATGAAAAACAATTCAATAGAGCATTAAAATCATTATCATTCAAAGCCCAATCCAACAAACACAAGATAACATAATCAATTCCTAATGAGAGAATGAAATAACAAAACAATAAAAAATACTTAACCTAAGTCGTTAGCTTCAATGTCACCTCCAAACCGGTGTCAGAATCTTAGCCTTCTATGGGTCTCCCAAGAAAATGCTTTAACCCCATGAAAATTATCCCCAACTGAAGCCCCCCTTCAGTTGTCTCCACTTTGCTGCAAGCTTCTCCTTAGTTACTAGTCATTGATGGGAAAATTAAAGTCTAAGGTTTGGCCGCCATCACTATTCATTCCTTTGTTTCACGCTCTCTCTATCGCCACTCTATTCTGTTTTCTATTGCCACTCCTCCTCTATTTTATCTGTCGCTACCCTCTTCTCCTATAACTTGATGTGACGAATAATACCTAATGTCCCAGCCACTGTTCACTCCTTTGTTTATAACCTACAGACTCCTTTTTTTTAGCTTGAACGATATCGTTTGTGCTTAATGCAAACGCTGAAATGCAGATGAACGACATTGTTTACGTTAAGTGCAAACACTAAAACACAGATGTCCATCTGTGTTTTATCTCTTGGTTGCTGCTCTTGCACTACGTTTTGGGTAGATTGCTCCCACTTTCCAACGTCATTTTGCTCCTATATCCAGCTACTTGCATGTCGTTTTAAGCTTGTGTTAATGCCTTCATGCTTCTATTTTGTTCAACATTTATCCACCTATTGAATGCTTTGCTTGTAACATCCCGTTCTCATATAACAGGTTAAAAAAAATAGAAACGGGTACACGTGAGATAAATCGGAGAAATTTGAAAAACACATCTCATGCTCATGCATTTGTGAACGTTGATTTTTGCACATGAAAAATAT
>JANQBM010030319.1:0-10950 GCA_025594535.1 Erythroxylum domingense | reverse complement strand
ATTTTCAACAAATTTCTTTTTCAATAGCCTATATTGTTTTAAGATAACATGTGAATCTTCTAACAATTCTAAATAGGAATCCTGAAGATCATCAAAGTTAGAAATTACCTCATCATCACTTTCCCCTTCAGCTTCCAAGCATATATTTACTTGTTCTGATGTTTCTAACTTGGATTCAAATTCAGATGAATCCAGATCTTCCCATGTTGCCATTATCCTCTTTTTGTTTACTTGACTTTTCTTTTGTTTTCTTTTGAACAACGGACATTCAGGCTTGTAATGTCCTAGTTTATTACACTCATAGCAGACGATAGAACTTTTCTTATTCTTCGAATCGTCTTTGCTATTGTTTTTGAAAGAGAAGTCTTTATTTATCCTTGATTTCTTTTTCCACATCCTTCTAATCTTTCTTGAAATGAAGGAGACTAGTATCATCATTCTTGATTTCTTCAATCTTTAATGCTTTTGAAGATGTACTTATATTTTTCTGAATCTTTTGATTCTTCTGACCAACCTTCAATGCAATAGATTTATCCCTTTTAGGTTTATCTTCAGCATCAAGCTCTACTTAATAGAATTTCAGTAAACCAAGCAATTCTTTTAGCTTCAGCTTGCTTAAATCCTTGACCTCTTGTATTGCTGTTACTTTGGGTCTCCATCTTTTTAAATGACTTCGGAAAATCTTTCTGACATGATCTTGACTATCATAGATTATCCCCAGAGCTTTAAGTCCATTAATAATTGTTTGGAGTTATCTAAACATCTTATCAATAGACTCATCGTCTTTCATCTTAAACAGCTCATACTGATGAACAAGAATATCAATCTTAGTTTCTTTCACCTGGTTTGTACCCTCATATGCAATGGCTGATGTGTCCCACATTTCCTTTATAAATCCGCATCCATGAACCTTATCATATTCACTACTATTTAGAGCACAACTTAAAAAGGACTTGGCCTTTGAGTTTAATTGAAAGCGAGCTTTCTAATCAACCGACCATGTTCATGAGAGATGCTTTCTCCTTCGTTTTCTGTTGAGATATATGGATCATTTTTTATGATATCCCAAAGATCAATGTGTGTGGATTCTATGAAGAGCCGCATCCTGTCCTTCTAATAATGATAATTTTCACCATTGAATGCAGGGAGTCTTGAGACCGACGTACCTTCTACTATAAAATATGTGATTTAGCCATGGATCTTTATCCTCACTTTGTAAGAGTGTTTCTTAGAAACCTTGCTCTGATACCAATTGAAGTAAATCACTTGTTAATATAGAAATCACGTATAATATGAAAAACACACAAGAAGGGCTGTTGAATTATGTTAAATCGTCTAAGATATGAATCTTTAAAATCTTCTTGATTTTCTTGACAAATTCAGACGATTACATTTTTACACAATGCACTTAATTTGATGAGTAATGCAATAGCAAAAAGTAGTATCTATTCTTCTAACAACAAAAAAATTAAAAAGGTAAGAGTTGGAGAATATGACACTATGATTTATACGAGTTCACCCTTAACCTTGGGCTACGTCCAGTCCTCAGATTTTGTCTGAGATTTCACTATAGAGTTTGTCTGAGATTTCACTATCTCCTTCAATATTACAGGTATTATTTCTACAATTGCAGAGCCTGTTCACGTCTGTGTCACAAATTATTCTTTATCTGCTTCCTTAGCCTCTTCAGGCTCTAGCCTTCCTTTCTCTTGTAAAAGATATTGTTTGAGCTTTCACACTCACATTACAGATGTATTTGCTCTCTTTTTTGTCTTTCTTTTCTCTCAGAATATTTTTCACAGCATAAGCACTTGAGCACACAATTTCTCTTGAGTATTTTTGTACAGTCAAAATTCTTATTGAAGTCTACAACTATGACTAATATTTATAGCTTAAATCTCCAACGGTCTTCTTGAGAAATTTGTTTATTATTAGTTGAGTCCTATAAACAACTCCAACTAACTGACGTTCTAGCATATTCTTCAATTACATCGACTTGCTTAGCTTTGTATGTTTCATCTGATGTCTTAGACTTGATCTCTTCATCTGATCTGTCTTATTTGGCTTTTACTTAAGTATCATCTTGATTTGATGATTTGTGCCACTTATATTTATCTACACACTTAACAAATTCATCAAAACAGTTCACACACTTCTATTATTATTGTTATTATTTGACTTTCATCAAAATCAATTGAAGAAGTGAAGTCTTCTTGACTTAACAAACCCATGGGACTTTTTCATCCCCTGCAGTATCGATAGAATCATCATAGACAGGGCATTCGTGGATCTAGGATCAAGTATAAACATGATGCCCTACACCTTTAGTCTGAAGTTAGGGTTAAGAGAGTTAGTACCCACCAAGTTTTTAATAAAGACGGTTGACAGAAAGGTGTGCAAATCGATGGAGATTATAAAGGATGTGAAAGTAAAAGTTGATAAATATACGTTTCCCACAGACTTCTACATATTAGAAGTTGGAGAAGATGTGGAGACCCCTATATTTCTTAAACGACCGTACTTATCTATTGCGTGTTCAATCATTGGGGGCGAATTAACTTTGAGGATAGGAAAAGAGCAAATAACCTTCCAAGTGTCATCGAAAGATTGCAAATCTCCTTTACCTCCAAAGAATAGCAAAGAACCTAAACCTCAAGGCAAATGGGAGGATATCGAGGATCCTGGGAATGAATTCAAGAAGAAGTGCTCGTGAAGAAGAAGTGAGGAAAAGAGAATTACAAGGTTGAAATTGTAGCATGGTAGCTAAAGTTCAAACTTTGAGATTAATGACTATGCTACCATTGCACCATTCATTCCGACCACCATGAACTTTAAGGAGCATCAAGCTACTGACGTTAAAAGAAGCACAACATTGGAGGCAAACCATGGAAAATTAGTTTCTTGTTTACTTTTGTTAGAACGTTTGAATTCCGTAGTTAAGATTATTTTTGTTTTCGAATAAAATTATGACAGAATCAGATTTTAGAATACAGTGGATGATGTACCGAGCAATTAAAAGAGAGGTGAAAGGGGCCACAAAAGAATCAAGAAGTGGAATTGAAAAGATTGGAAAGAGAACAAAAGAATAAAAATCAAGAAGTGGTGAAAAAATTGTCAGCCACGATTGTGGCTTTCGACTATGTAGAATAAGGGGAGCATGCAATTTTTAAGAAATTTTTACCATTTTACGCCTTTAACCATCTATATATTCAGTTCTAACTTCACTTTTACATTTACTTTCATTTTCACCTTATCTCTCTAGACTTTTACCTTACAAACACTCTCACATCTCTCTAAAATTTCAAACTTCCAAATTTTCTTCCAAATTCTACTCAATTCCTAAAAATTATGTAGCGCACTAAGCAATCCGCTCAACGTGAGCAATCAAAATGAATTCAACTTGCGGGACGGGGAAGAAGAAACTGAGCAGTAGAATTTGGTGCGCCCTTCCCAATCTAGACAGGGGAGGAAGGTACTCGTTTCTAAGCTTTTAATGCTAGATAGATAGTAGTTCCCAAATACTTTGGTTTCGAAACACTTGATAGGCTAGAGTTGTGCGACATAGTAGAAAATTTAACTGAACGAATCTAGTGGGCTCAATTTCCTGTCTACCAGGAGCTCACATTGGAAGTTTTCACTTCACTGACTTATCACTTCACAGGAATTGTGGTTTAGGTTGAGAGGAAGAGCTTATGAATTAAACGTAGAGATCATGTGCGATATATATGGATTCCACGAATCCTCCATCATCGATCAACATGAGGATTTTCATCCTTCTCAATATTGGAATGAGCTTACTAGAATTGAACAATTTCATGCCAAAAATGCTTATAACAACATAATACAATTGCATGAACACTTGTTGCTGCACAAATTTATATGTCAGCTGGTTTTTGACAAAACTGAAACCAATAAGTGTTCCACAAAGGAACTCTTTATATTATGGTGCATGGACTACAGTATTTCAGTCTGCACATCCACACATATGCTAAATGCCATTATTGCGACTCCACGTAAGGGGAGCAATAACTTAAGAATGGGGTATATAGTGTTGACAATTGTTGAATATTATGGCATGGACCGTAGTGGGTTAATTGTCCACTTACCTAACTTCCTAAACCATTACCACTTATGGTGAGTTGAGATCCTTCATTCCCACAACATGGAACTTATGGAAATCAGAGAAAAGACACATGTCAGGATTAGAGCAAGTCAGGTGAGTTCAAGCTCAGTCCTGCCAAAGCAGACAAAAGAGTTTAAGGAAGAGGAAGAAGAACATGGTTGGAAGGAAGTTCTAAATGTGATCTCCAAAACCAAGAAGACACTTGCGGAGAACACCAGAATGATAATGGAGATGGCCCAGACACAAAGATGCCAAAGTTGGGATATTCGTCAAATCCACAGATATTTCGAGGCTCAGGGCATTCAATTGCCACCTCCAACTCTATCACCACCTCCATCTCTATAAGATTTGTGTCTAACCCAAATTTTCCAATTTTTCTTTTTCAAATTAACCTTCAATTCTATTTTTTTCTTGTATGTTTATTTATTTATTTTTACTCTAATTTTTGTCTTTTCTTTTCTTCTATGTGTTGTTTGCTCCCTTTTCACATTATGGACAATGTGTTGCTGAAGTGTGGGGAGGGATTATGTGTTTTGCTTTTGAATGTGATTTTGCAATTGTATGATAGTCACTAGGTTGCATTGTGTGAATTGTTTAAATATGTCATGGCTTAGATGGAGTGAAATTTATTTAATTTTGAGCATAGTCTATTAGGTTGTGAATAATTATTAGCTCACAAAATTAGTGAATTAGGGGTCTTTGGATAAATATACAACTTAATTAGGATTTAGTGTAAATTTAACACCTTCTATATTGTCACATTCATTCATAATTTGAGACCTTTCAACTTAAGTAGCTTAACTAGTATTTTTCATGGAAATGAGTAGCTAAAACAACAAGGTAGGTAATAATAAAAAATTGTTTGTTAAATAAATCACTATTCTGCTGACCTTCGAGTTATGAATAAAGCTAGTAGCCAATTGAAAATTTGATATAGCTGAGCAACCATATCGAAACGCATCACAAATGTGTGCCTTCGCGTCAAAAAGCTATAAAGACGTTTCAACCAAGTTATTTAATAAAAATGACTTAGTTAAGTAACCGGATCAACATTCATCACCAATGTTTACCTCCGAGTAAAAGACTAAGTCCTTGCTTAATTATAAAAAAGTGTGTTTCCTTAATAAAAACCTGTCGAACTTGTAATAAGCTTGACTTTTATAAAAATTTACTTAGGAACAGTTACAGAGTTTAAAGGACCAAAGAATTATTAATGTGTGTGTTCAATTGAAAAGGGTAAATAAATTAACACTTAGATCTCAATTAATTTGTATATTTAGTTTAAATCCCCTAGACTCAGATTTTGCATGTTAATTATTAGATATAACTTGTATGACTGTGCTTAAGATTAAATTTATTTCAAGAAGTTGAAGCCATGGACACATTAGTGCATTTTGTTGTGTGTTTGTTATGTGTTTGTTGTTTTGTTTGCTTAAGGACAAGCAAACGTTTAAGTGTGGGGATGTTGATAGTTATGATTTGCATCATGTTTTAGGATTTAATTTGTTAGGTATTAGTGTTAATTTGAGTGTTGAGTGTGTGTTTAGGTTTTAAATGTGTTAGTTTATGTGTTTAAGTGTTCTTATGGATTAATATGAGTCTATGAGCTTTAATGTTATTTTTTTGAGGTACCTTGATGTTTTTGTTAGTGTTTCAGGGTCAACGTCAAAGAATGTAGAAGTTTTGGAGAGTTTTAGGCCAAACCCATGACCCATGATCGTGGCACAATAGGCCACCATTATGGCAGAAAGATGTGAGCCACCAAGAGTTAGGGTTATGTAAATATAATGCCCTAGAAAGCAAGTGTATTTACAGTTACCTTAATTTTCTTCCAGTTATAATATTGGAATGAAAATATTTATTATTAATAAAATAAAATAATTTGGTTTTATTTATATAAGCATCATATAACTAGTCATAAAATACCAAAGTTCCTTTGTTAGTAATATACATATACATGGAGATGTATAGGCAACAGGTATATTATTAGAATCTAAATTAATTAATTCACAGTTGAATAATCAATTTGGTCACTTAATTATGGTTTAGACTATAGTGTTGTGATTTACCTCTATGTAAGTAAAGGAGTTTACTTCAAGGGAATGATGATTTTCAAATCATGATAGTAGTTGACTATCGGTAATGGCACTATTAAATGAATCTGGAATCGCGTATCTTTTAAAGAATAAAGTAGGTCGTTACTTTAATCTTAAAACATAGCTCTTAGAATTCCTTTATTACAAACCACAATCTTATTGAGTGGTGAACTTATGTGTGTTTCGTTATAATTCTTGATATGATCAAAATGGAATTTTACAGGTATCAATCCATTGTCTGCATGTTGGAATTATTAATTGAAACATGCATCAGGAAACATTCACTCAAATAAAGAGTTTATAGTGATATCATCATTTTTAGATGTTCTACGAAGATTGGTGATTAAACTGGCACCAGTAGTTTGATGGACTAGCCACCCATCAAGTCTTCACACCAAGATTAGATCTTGTGTGTTAATCACCATGTAGAATGAAATAGGAGATCTAAAAGGAAAAACCAACATAAGAGCAAAACGGTAATTTTACCCTTTATTGTGCAGATGGCTATAATATGGTTCATAATAGAGTTTGCGATTGGACATCGTATTAATAAATTGAAACACTTTTTTCATAATTTTAAGTAATTCAAGAGTTCAGCCACTTGGCTTTAGTGGAATGACATTTGGTTAATAAGTCATAATTAATTCTAATGAGATTAAATTAAATTCGGGCTTATTGGAGCATGAATTATTTAAGTCCAATTAGATTCCCCACTTGTCTTCTAGGAAGGTTATCAAGGAAAGCAAGAAAAATAAATGGAGGTTATCGAAAAGAAAACGAGACAGTTTGGAGAGAAATGGACGAATTGGATTCAGGCCAATAAGACTGGAAAAATTTAATTAAGAGTTAATTAAATTGAGTCTTAAGCCTATAATTAAATGATGGGCTTACACTAATTAATTGCTAATTATAAGCCCAAAGGAATATTTAAGATTGGGCTAGATTTCGGTTTCATTTGAGTAATTATATTAATTGAATTGAAACAAATACTTTAAAACAAAAGTGAGGGCAAAATCAAATTCTACAATAATGTAGATTTCGGTTTTGTAGCTAAAGGGACAACAGCATATTTAGCATTGAATTGCTAAATACAATGTGTGTATTTTATTTTTCTACTCACTCACTCTCTCCTTCCATTTTCGGTGATAGCATACATAAACAGATAGCTCATTTGATTTTCTATGGAATTGAATGTGGGTATTAATGTAAAGCTCTTTTAGCATTCTTTTTTTATTAAAGAATGAAGTCAATAAAGGGTGTGTTGTTGTAGATGTCCATTAACGTTTTTCCAGCTCCCCACTCACTCTCTCAAACAACCAAACATGTGTTGCAATGGAAGGTGGACAATTCATCTTTTAGCATTTGATGCTAAATGAATGTGGGTGGTTTTTTGCTCTCCTAGAATTCTCTCCCAAACCTTCATCCATAGAAAATGAGAATGTCTCATTTTTTTCTTCTTTTGAACTAGTCGAACATACAAAGAAAAACCTCTACATTTTTCTTTTCCTTTCCCACCAAAGCATCTTGACAACGAATTTGTTCACGGAGAACAAATGGTAGATTGGATTGGTTGAGGACACAGCAGTGAGGAGTCAAAGCTGTAGCGAGGAGTCGGTAATATTTTGATCTTGTTCTTATTTTATTTATTTTCCTTATGTTGTATCATTTATGGATTAAAAGTATATTGATTTGGTATTTATGTTTCTGCTATATTTTGATTTCAAAAAAATGTTTTTGAAATTTATCGTTTAGCAAAACCAAGCATGTTTTGGTTTTCGATCCAACACTAGGATCTAGGCCACGATCATGACACTTTGGTCACAATCATGACAAGAAGGCCAAAACTAGGCCACAATCGTAGCATGTTTTTGTTTTCGATCCAACACTAGGATCCAGGCCACGATCATGACACTTTGGTCACGATTATGACAGAGAGGCCAAAACTAGGCCACAATCGTGACACTTAAGCCATGATCTTGATAGAAAGGATAAGACGTTGGCCACAATTATGACAGGCAGGGCCACGATCGTGGCCTGCATTAGGCAAACATGAAAATAGTTGAAAACATCAAGTTTTGAGGGACTTTTCAAACCATTTTGACCCCGAATGAACCCTAAGGCTTCCAAGGTATTTAAGGAACATAAAGAATAGAAGAGAGGAGCTTTTTACATCAGCCAAATTCTGAAAACCCTATATAACTTATCAAGAGATTTGAGGAAGGAATCGAAGGAAGAGAGACACGAAGAAGAAGCCTACATGAAGTAATTTCCATAGCAGGAGGTTTCCCACTGTTGCTGCCTCCACTAATCCATTTCACTTGTATTTTTTGATTTTATTTCAATTTTATTGATGTATAGAATTGGGATAGTTGTTGAGAATAGGTTTTGTTGAATGTTGATTTATGTCTATACTCACCTTCGAAATTTTTATCTTTAAGATTAATCACGTTTGAATTATTGTGTTTTTATTGAGTTATTTTGATTTAATTTATGTTCTTAATAATTCGGTAATAAACTAAGAGGGAAGTAAAAACCATCAAATTGGTCTAACAAGAGTTAGGTCATTTGATAGATTAAGAATTTAATCGAACCAGTAAAATTGTGTAACGAGAGACCGTGTACAGGTTCTTGGTAGGTTATCAGACAATTTTAGAACTAATTTAGGTTTTTGGTTAATTAGAAATTGAGAGATTACAATTCCGTAATCTAAATTAGGGTTTATAAATTATGGTTAAAGATTATAACTCAAGAGAGAGTAATCCACCCTAGAACCGTTTAGACGCAGTAATTCAGTGATTCCATAATCAATTAGGTTTTCATTAAGGTCTGATTGAAACCCCTTTCTCTCAATTAGTAGTTCCTAGGTTGATTCTTAATTGGGTTGTGAAAATTGCTATCTTGTTTATCTTTTCGAATTTGATTATTCGGAATTAATTACGTGATTGAACGATCCGTGCACTTGCAGTATTATCGAGGTTAACAATATTAAAACTTATCATATGGAAACCTGCGATCAGATATTGCCATGATCGTGACAGAACCTTATAAAACAGGCCACGATCGTGCACTGATGGCCATAATTATGCACTGAACCAAAATAATCAGGCCATGATCTCCCAATTCTCCACGAATTCCACATACATAGAAACATCATTTACACTTCCAATTTTCCAAAATTCATACTCATTCATACATGATCATTTACACATGAATTATACTCCAATTCTAACTTAAATTTATGTAAGTGACGGCTCATAAATCATGGTCTTTCAAGCATCAAGACTCGAACTAGAAACTAACTTACCTTATCATACTTATAGTCGTAATTGTTTATCAATCCAAGAACACTAAGCTAAGATCTTCCTTTAGCATAAATTTACTTTCATTATACGTCAAATCCGTACCTAATTCGTCTATAATTCAACCTATAATGCCACGATTTTCATACTCCAAAAATAAGCATAAAAACATCCAAGTTCATTCAACATTTTTCCAACACATATCATCACCAACATCTCATTCATTTCATTATAATTCAAGCATCATTCTTATACCATTTTACATGCCACAAATCTCATATTACTACTTACTTATTTGGCTTTCAATTCAGCTCAAAACTCCAGATCATACTAACCCTCCTTACAAGCAAACTTCATCATAATTCCAAGATGAAAATAGATTAATTTTGGACAGCAACGTGAAGATAACCTTTAGCTACTTACTTGGCTATTTTGTGAAAGATTAAGGTATGAATTTCATGTAACAAGTTAGCTGGGTTTAAACAAAATGCAAAGAGAAGTTGGATGCAGTTTTGGTAGAGATACAATCAAAGAAGCAGCAGAAACTTTGTTGCTAGAATTTGACTCATCAATAAGCTAGGTGTCCTAATTTGGCTAAGGCATATTTCCTAAGGCATGTATGCCATGTATCAACCAATTATGCTACCACTAATCTCCTTAAGATGTTTCCATTAGTCACTAATTAATTAGTCCACATGTCTCTAATTAATTAGTCCACGTGTCACATAATAATTGGCCATTTGTCAATTAATTACTAGTCTACTTGTCACTCATCTAACTATGCCAAATGTCAATCAATTATAGGCTTAATCACCCTAATTTTTCATGTATTAATTTATCCTATCACTTAACATTTTTCCTAGTCCAAATGTACATACTAGTTCATCAATCTCCTAATTAATAACGACTAATCTAAATTACCAATTAGAATCCAATCAAATCAAAATTTAAGACATAGCAATTCATAATTCACATCATGTTCATTTTAAATCTTTCATACGTCGAGACATGTCAACTGAGTGCATATGCTTTCTTTGTAATACATACAAATTATAATTCATGTGTATGCTAATGTTATGCATGTCAATGTAATGCTCTCAATGTTTTTATTCATTCACAATGATGTAGGGTTCTAACCCTAAGCATATTCCAAAAATTAGATATTACAGACGATACTCACAGCCTATTGTCGGGGTCATTACTTAGGAGTCTTTAGCTGGAGTAGTTACATGTCATGAAGAGAGTCTTCAATGACACATAGAGTAATGAGATACCTAGGACAAGAA
Organism: Erythroxylum domingense; assembly: GCA_025594535.1. Taxonomy (NCBI): domain Eukaryota; kingdom Viridiplantae; phylum Streptophyta; class Magnoliopsida; order Malpighiales; family Erythroxylaceae; genus Erythroxylum; species Erythroxylum domingense. The sequence continues at coordinate 146 of JANQBM010030319.1, read as the reverse complement.
CTAACATCATTTAGATTAGATGTGACATAGTCAGTCTAGTGGGAGTTAACACATAGCCCATACTCGGAATGTAACATCCCGTTCCCATATCACGGGTCGGACCAGGGAAACGGGTACACGAGAGAGCAATCAGAGAAATTAGGACA
>JANQBM010030309.1:0-10951 GCA_025594535.1 Erythroxylum domingense | reverse complement strand
GGGGGAGATTTTGGTTAAAATTTTGCATGAATTATTGAGTTTGATGGATGTTTAGGTTCAGCTTTATCTCTTCTTTCGTTATTCATTAAAGTCACACCTATTTCTTGCTTAAACTTGATGATTTTCAATTGTAATTGCATGTATAGCAAGATTTTACAATTAATTGTTAATTTTTTTATATATCTCCCAATGATTGATAAGAGTTCTTATATTATGCGTGAGATCTAGTTGATAATGATTAATACATAAAATAGGTGAATGTGTTTTTATGTAAGTTGTGAGCTTTATAATTAAGGACTGACCTTGAAACTATACCATGTTGACTTAATAGATGTTACCCTATGTGAGCTTTTGAAACTTCAACATATTCCTTTGATTTGTGCATTCTTTCAATGGTATGATCTCTAGAACTTGCTTGATATCTTGATAAGATTACATTCTTACATATTTTCATGAATATGATAAAGTCACCTAGGATATTTAACCACTTTTCACCAAAAAGCCAACCTAAAGCATGTTATCCCCTAGTTAGCCCTTTTGAGCTTATTTATGCTTTTCTTTGCTTTATCCATGTTTAACTTAGCCTTGTTCTTATTTTTATCTTCTTTACCTTTTTTACCATGATTAGTAAAGCATGTTTTTGGCAAGTTGATATGTGGAATGGTTGGAATTGGTGCAATTATGTGGTTTAAATCAAATTTTTGGCTTGTTGTGCAATAGTGATATCTCGGCCTTGAAAAAAAAGTGAAAGAATGGCCATTTTTTACATTGTATATTCGGGCATGAAAAAAAGGGGAGAAAAGCTGAGACATATACAAGAGGAAAAGAATGAAAAGAATGTGGTTTCCACGAGTTTTTGATGGGAATGGCAAAAAATCAAATAAGTTGAGTTTTGTGCTTTGAAAGATTAAGAATGATGTACTTGGATGCATACTTGTGCAGGTGTTCTTTGATGTGTATCTGCTCTACTCTTTTTGGTACTTCACCTTTTCTTATCTTTCTATTATCTCAGCTTGAGCCAAGCCCCATTACAACCTTGATTAATTCCTTTGGATTTGTGATGTGCATATATACTTTGTTGAGATTGAAAAGCAAGCATATGGTAGATTGTGCTCATTGATTGAATTTTTTAGAGTTAAACACATGAGTGTTGGAGCGGATATCAATGAGAGGACCTATTATTTTGATATGATGTGGATTTCTTCTAACTCCTTGATGCTATCTAGTTTGTTTCTTACATTTAAAGTGAGTTCATGTCTTTTATGTTTTGACCATGGTTGACTAAGTTCTAGTTATAATACTTGCATTCTTTGATATGATTGGGAGATTTGAAGAAAAATTTGCACTTAAGTAGTTTTCTTGCACCCTTTTATTTTCTTGTTGTCACATTAGTTCTCTTGTCGTTTGTTTTTGTTTTCTTTTTTTCCTTACTCGAGGACGAGCAAGAGCTAAGTGTGGGGAATTTGATATACTAATATTTTCTTATCCTTTTATTTCCTCTATACTTGTATTTATTCGCATTTTCTGTCTTAAATGTTACACTTATCTTGTTTTATGCTTTTCAGGTACATTTGGATAATAGATTTTAAAATGAGCTTAAGTAGATGGAATTTGTAGAAACAGGGTTCGTATTTGAAAAGAGGAGTTCGAAATAAGTAGGAATGATCAAAGTTGCCAAATCCTAATCCCAGTAGGATTAGGAATCCTAGTTGCACAAGGAATCCTATTCTAACAAGGATTTCCTATTTTAGCAATTCGAGGAGAAAAATGGAATCGGTGATGGAAAAAATGATGGCAAGTAATCCTACTCCTACAAGGATTAAGAATCCTATTGGTGTTAGGATTCCTACCTGTGCAAGGACGCACCACCTCCTCTTCCTTCTCCAACTTGGATTCCACCTTTTAAAAGACCAAATTCAACATGGAATAGAAGTCCTCCTCCATGAATTCTTCTTTTGAATCCTATAAGGATTCAACTTTCTCTTGCACCTCCTTATGACCAATATAAATAGGACATATTAGCTCATTATTTTGACTACTTCTCATTCTCTCTCTTGTACATTACTATTCATGTGCACTATTCACGTGAATAGTAATTTTCTCTCTCTTCATCTTTTATCTTCTTTACTTAAATAATAATTAGGGTTTTATTTATTTTTCTTTTCCGCACCTTATGTTGATGAAGAACTAATTTTTTCTTTTCAATTGTAAAAGGCATTAACCTTTAAACCCTAGTTTATTCATGAGAACTTGTGCTTAATATTCTTGAGTATATGTGTGATGATTTTGTGTTCTTGGTTTATATGCATGAATGTCGAATTGTGTATGCATGAATTTAATCTAGAATTTGTTCTTGTTAGCATGTTTTGTTTGCTAAATTAATCATCTTAGGTTCAAGTTTCCAAGTGGTTAATGCTAGTGGCTTTAACTTGTTAAAATTCATTCGAGTTTTGATTGATAGAATTAAGACATTAAACCATTGATATTAATGCTTTACTTTGAATCTTGATGCATTCGAATTTTGGTCAAGTCTTTGAAGTAAAAGAGTTATCTTGCATTCGAGTTTTGGAGATAAACTAGACAAGATTGGTTTCCTTAATCACACACATCACAATTGAATCATTTTATATTCTATGATTGAATTTACTAGTTGTTTATTGGTGAACTCTCTTGCAATTAAATCTTGATAAATCTTGATTTTCTTGAAATTGTTGAATTGCTCTCTTTAATCTAGCTTTTGATTTTAATTGTTTTCTTGCTTGAATTTTGCATAAAAACCCCCCAAGAATCATGTGTGTGTGAGAGAGAGTTTTCTTTTCGTGATTTGTTCTCTTGTTTTTAGCTTAGTTTTACATCTAGTTAATTCACTTACATTCTTGCTTTTAAACACTCTTGTTTGCTTGAAAAAAAAATAGTGCTTATTTTATAGTTCTTTGTGGGATCGATACCTAACTTGCCTATACTACGTGTATAGAATTTTAGGGTTTAATTTGTAGGACTAAACGACATCTTCTCAGGCCAACATAAACTAAACTCAAGGCATGCAAAGTGGGTTGAGTTTCTTCAATCATTTTCATTTGCATCTAATTATAAGTAAGGGAGTACTAACGTGGTGGCTGTTGTGTTGTCAAGAAGGTACTCAATTCTTACCATTCTAGGTGCTATAATACTTGGGTTTAGTATGTTGAAGGAACATTATAGGTTTGATGAGGAGATGGCATCAATCATGGCTAAATACACTAAGGGTAGTTTTGAAGATTATGTGTTGCATGATGAATTTTCGTTTAAAGTTTTTTAACTTTATGTGCCTAATGGGAGTTTTAGAGAATTACTTGTGAGGGACGTGAATAGTGGAGGACTTGCTGGTCATTTCGGGGTAAATAAGATTTTGGAAGTTCTTAAGGAGAAATTTTATTGGCCAAAGATGCTTAGGGTTGTACAAACCATTGTGGCTAGGTGTGGTGTTTTTAAAAGAGCCAAAAGCCATTTTAAACCTAGTATGTATACTCCATTACCGATTCCACTTCAACCACAGGAAGATTTAAAGCATGGATTTCATTGTTGCCTTGTCGAGAACTCAAAGAGGTAAAGATTCTATTCTAGTTGTTGTGGATAGATTCCAAAAAATGGAACATTTTATTACTTGCAACAAGACTCACGATGCATCCTATGTGGCTGAATTATTTTTCAAAGAAATTGTGAGATTGCATGGTATTCTTAGAAGCATTGTGTGGGATAGGGATTCTAAATTCCTTAGCCATTTTTGGAGATCTTTATGGAGTCTATTGAGTACTAAGCTTTTATTTAGCACATCTTACCAACCCTAATAGATGGACAAATCGAAGTTACTGATAGAGTTTTAGGGACTATCCTAAGAACCTTGGTGAGTAAAAGTTTGAAGGATTGGCACATCAAATTAGCCCATATTGAGTTTGCCTATAATCAGTCTCCTAGTGTTATAACCAACCATACCCCATTTGAAGTATTTTATGGCCTTAATCCTATCACTCCCCTTGAATTGAGTACTTTGAATCTTGATATACAAGTTAGTCTTGATGCTAAAGAGAAGGCTAAAGCCATGAAGAAGTTGCATGAGTCTATTAGAGGCTAAATAGCCAAGGCTAATGAAGCTTATTCTAGGAGAGCTAATAAGCATAAAAAACCTGCCCATTTCCAACCTGGTGATCTTGTGTGGGTACATTTGAGAAAAGAAAGATTTCCCCCTAAGAGAAAAAGCAAATTGGAACCTAGAGTTGATGGCCCGTTTGAAGTTCTCAAGAAGGATAGAGACAATGCATTCAAGACTGATTTGCCATCCGAATTTGGCAATGTCTCAACTACTTTTAACATTTGAGATTTATCTCCATAATTGGAAGATGGTGTACTTGTGTATTTGAGGAAAATCCTCCTCAACCCATGGAGGTTGATTTGAGATCAGCCTAAGTGAGTGAAGACAAATCGGCACAAGTTTTAATTGAAGTCTACAAGATTATCAATGGAGTGCTCAAGGTCCAAGAAGTGTCCAAGACCATTTTTGACAGCCCAACCCATAAGCAACAAGCATTGAAAAGGCCCAATTCAATCAAGTCCACACTTTGGTTGTCCTTTGATCCAAATGATAAAAAATCATGCAAGTTGACGAGTATTAAGGGAATTATCCTAAAGCATTAAATGGGTATTAAGGAAATTTTTCCTAAAGCATTAAATAGGTATGCCTTTGCATTACATGGGTGTGACTTTTATTATTTTGAATGGCGGATGAATATTAGCTAATATTTAATTGTAACTTTTGATATTTCCCATGTAAGTTCGTCACCCACTCATGTTTAGCCTATGTAAAGGCCATTCTCACATTTTGTAAAAGAAGACACATGAATTTGATGAATAGAAAAGCCAAGAAGATGGAGTTCTTCTTTTGTTTTTCTTTATCCAAGTTTAGCCTAACTTGGGGGTGGATAATTCGAGCTGGTGGTGTTTCCATTATGCTTAAGTAATTGTAGGCCTTCTATTCTAGTAAGTTTAATTTATCTTGTGTTTGATTTGTTTGAAATTTGGGTTGGAGTGTTCTTGAGTTGTTCTTACTGAATTGAGATCAATGGATGAATGAAACTGATTTGAATGTAAGAATGATATATTATGCATATGGGAAGACCATGCTAATGTCGTTTAGAGTGTTTTGTGGTGTTAGTCAAACTGATTTAGTGGGATTTGAAGTTGTTTTCTAGTTGTTCTAAGTGGCTTAATGAATGGTATGACTGAATCTTAAAGAAGTTTGTTTTGTTTCATATTAGAAATATCAATGGACTTTGTATTGGGTTTTCCTAGGACAAAAAGGGGAAGAGACTCCATTTTTATATATTTTTTATAGGTTTAGCAAGTTGAATTAAATTCCTTGTCATAAAATAGATGATGCCACACATGTTGCAGGGCTATTCTTCTAAGAAATTGTGAGATTACATGGCATTCCGAGGACAAGTGTGAGTGATAGAGATGTGAAAGTTTTTTAGCCAGTTTTGGGAAACACTTTCGAGTAAGTTGGTAGAAGGTTGTTGTATTCAACTTGTCATCCACAAACAAAAGTGGTAAACAGGACTCTCTCCACACTTTTGAGAGCCACACTTTAAAGAAACTTAAAGAATTGATATGAATCAACAAGGGGATGATTAAACCAAGATTCAAGGTAACATTAAGAAGCAAGATGCTTTAACTATTAATGGAGGAACAATGATAAGAGCTAAAGCTAAAAGGATGAAAGAAGCATTAACTTGCTTACTTGAAGACATTTGGAAGGAACAAGCTCACCTAGATTCTATCGAGGTTCTATGTATGCAAGAAGAGCTTAAGCCTATTAACATGATTCAAACATGTTCAATTCATGGAGACAATGATCCAACCCATAATTTTTGAATCAATCTAGCCTATTGAAGAATAAAAAATGCCAATAAACTAGTCTCAACATATGTTTGGATGTTGGGCTGTTATTTTGAAATTTAGTAAGTTAGGCTTGGGTTATTGTGTGAATTTAACATGAACGAAATTAGGGTTTTAATTTTGTTAAGTGTGAGCTTTAGTGTCTCTTAATTAGAACAAAGAGTTACAAGTTGTGGGGTATCATTAAAGGGGCAATTACAATTCTTATTAAGTGTAAGTTTAATGTCTCTTAACTAGAATAAGGGCTTACAAGTTGTGGGGTTGTCATTAAATGGGCAGTTACAATTTGTATTAAATTAGAATTGAATGTTGTGTCTTAGCCTTTGTCCGTTATAAACAAGGCTGATTCTCTTTGCAAGGGCACGATTTGATGATTATACAGCAGCTTAGTTTTTTTGTGAGAGTTTTGTTTAAAGTTCTTGCATTATCTTTGGAAATTATCAAACTAATTTGATTTTTGGCATTCAACACCAAAAATCTTTTTTTTCTTCTTAACTTATCAAACTTGTAAAGTTGTTGCATTTTGGAGAATTCAAAGTGCTATTTTAATCAGAATAGTTTGTTTCTTACTTTCAAACTTAAGCTATTCAGTTTTCCATCAATTGTGGAAGGTGTTAATTTGCATTCCATATGTATATTAGCTTTTCAGCTATTGGGGTGTATGGTTACCAAATTGAAGATTTCCATAATCTTGTTAAAGTCATCATCTTATTGTTGTTCTTTAAGCAAGTTAATTAATTGAGTTGTATGGTTGCTAAATTGAAGTTTTTCTATAAGCAAGTTAAAAGCATCATCTTGTTCTTTACCCCTCTTAATCCCACATTCTTTTTTATGCATTCAATTAATGGTGCAACAATTGTAGAGGAATCCTTTATGAATCTTCTATAAAAGCTCACAAGACCATGAAAACTTCTGACGTCACTAGTAAAAGTTGGTTTCTTCCATTCTCTGTTTACTTTTACTCTCTGTTAATCAACATATGTTTCTTTACCATTCATAAAATAACCAATAAAAGGAAGTTCATTAGTGCAAAAAGTGCATTTATTTAAGTTAGCATATAACTTTCCTTCCTAAGTGCATCAAAAGCTGCGTTCAAATAAGTTACATGCTCATCCAAATTCTTTTTACAAACAAGTATATCTCAAAATGAACAACAGCAAATTTACGATTAAAAGCACAGAAAACATGGTTTATAACTCTCATGAATGTAGTAAGGGCATTAGTTAAATCAAAAGGCATCATCAACCACTTATACAAGCCATGTTTATTTTCAAATTTAGTTTTCCATTCATCACCCTCACCCATTCTTATTTGATGATATTTGGATTTTAAATCAATTTTTCAAAACACACATGAACCGTGTAATTCATCCAACATATCATCTAGCCTAGGGATAGGACCTATATTTCACCATGATTTTATTGATGCCTTGAAAATCAACCCACATTCTCCAAGAACCATCCTTTTTAGGCAGTAACAAAACAGAAACTACATGGACTAAAATCTTTTGTAAACATATCCTTTTTCCATAAGCTCATTTACATGCTTTTGGATTTTCGTGGTCCCTTCAAGATTATATGTTGGCCTATTTATTATGCTTTCTCCTGGAATCAATTTGGTGTTCAATTCCTTTAATTAGTGGCAAAGCCTTAGGAATTTCTTTAAGAAAGAAATCTTCATTTTCCTACAAAAGATCAACAATAACACTAGGCAAACTCTTGTCAATTTTGATACAAGCAATCAAAAATTCATTGTACATAAGTACAATTAAAGGCTGCCTCATGGTTAGTGCTTTCTTACATCACTCATTTTTGCATAAACACTGATTTTTCTTCCACTCAATACTTCCTTGTTTTCTCTATCCTCGTGTTTCCCATTGCTCTTATTTTTACCACTCAATGCAATATTTTACTTTTTGTAAAATAGTCCTTCTTGGTCCCTCCCCAAGGTTTTGGTCAATGAACATCCAAGCCCTTTATATTGCTATTTAATGAGCATTTGTTCTTTAAAAATTGCCTTTTGTGATAAAGGTCTGAGTTGAAATTGTTCATCCATTATCAAAGATTAATGGTTCTTGAACCCATCATGAATCACCTTCCTATTATATTGCCATGGTCTTCCTAATAACATATACCTAGCATACATAGGTACCACATTACACTACACCTCATCCTTATATCTAAATTAATACTTGTCGATTCACCTTCACACCACTATCATTTAACTATTGTATTTTGTATGTTAAATAGTAGGTAATTTTAGTTTCTCCACAAACAAGCAAAGTACTAGCAACATTTGTAAAATTTCCCCTATCAACAATTGCAAATGAACAATAAGTATGGAACAGATTTGTTCATTATGTTCATTATTTTTACTTTGCAAACTAAGTGTGCATTATACAACCAATGTTTCTTCACTAGAATATTCAACATCACTAGCATCTTCTAATGGTGGCATATCATTATCATCATCCTCTTTCTCACTTTCACATTCAACAACCCCATTCCTTATGATCATTACCCTTTTATTAGGAAATTCACATGCCAAATGACCATGTCCCAAGCACTTAAAACACTTAATTCCTCTAGTTTGAGTATTTTGATTCTCACTTTTATCCCTACTGCCTATTTTATTTTTACTCTTAAAATAATCAAATTTAGGTTTAACTAAAGTTTTATTATCCTTTTTACTCCAAGAAGAACTTAAATAAGGTTTAGAATCATACTTATGTGTATCCTTGTGTTTGAGCTACCTTTTAATTTTCATGGCTAGATTTACCATATCTTCAATCTCTACATAGTGTTGTAATTCCACAAAATGGGCAATGTTCTTATTCAAGTCACTCAAGAACCTAGCCATGGCTCCCTTATGATCCTCCTCCACATTAGGCTTTATCATTGCTATCTCCATCTCTTTTTCATATTCTTCCACACTCATGAAACCTTGTGTCAATGTTTGTAAATGCTGGTTCAAATCACTATAATAGTCTAGGGATAAATCTCCTTATCATGATTTGTTTCATCACCATCCATGTTTCTATAGGTTTTTCATCATTTCTAAGTCTATCTTTACATAATTAATCCTACTAAACAATAGCTTAATCACAAAATTCAACAATGACTAATTTTACCTTTTTTCTTTGGAATAATTGTGGCATTTAAAGGTCATCTCTACTTTTCTTTCCTACTCTAAATAGCCATCTGGATTATTCTTCCCTTGACAAAGAGGAATTTTGATTTTAATGCTGCCTATTTTTCAATCCATATTATGAAAATTTCCTCTCCTATTTTGTCTTCTATGATGAACATCTAGACCAGTAATGGTAGGTAGGTCATCATCCGTATTAATTCCACCATAATAATCATGATGAGCAAAGGCTGTTTACTTTCTTACTGTGGTTTGCCTTACAATTTGGCAAGTGCATCATCATGTTTTTCTAAATTATCTCTTACATCTCCCATCATTTTGAACATTTGTTCAGATTGTTGCTAAATTGCTTGAATTACTTGGTCATTTCAAGAATAACTCACGACTTTTTTGTTTTTATACATGTCTTAAACCTAAAAAAAGATTTATAACAACCTCACACACTCCCTTACATGTTTCACTTATATGGCTTTTCACGATGCTAATATATACCTCTCTTGCCTTTTACTATTCTTGTTTTGTTTATGGGTTCATAGATTAAGTTCCTTAAACAAACAGTTTAGATTATAGCAATTCAATGGAATGACAAGAGGCAGGTCTAAGAACAAAATAATAAAAGGTCTGCCAATTTAAAGTGGTACAAACTCTATTAAAGGTTAGAACTCAGTTGTTGTACATTTATTTTTTAATTTTGTTTGTTAATTAGAAATAAACAAAGATTAACAATAATAGAAATTGAAAAAAGAACAAAATAGAGAGCTATGATTCTAGCAGAGAAGAAGAAGAAAAGAGAATGAAGAACTAGATTAACAAATAAATGGATATATAAACCTCAAACTTAAGCCAAAAACTCTGATGCTGAATGATGGAAATCTTCAATTGAGCAACCATACACCCTAATAGCTAAAGAACTAAGATACATAGGAATACTAATTAACTCCCTTGACAATTGATGGAAAGCTAGATTGTTCAAGTTTGAAAACAAGAAGCAAACCATTCCAACAATGCTATTAAAGGAATGATGATAAAAATGATTAGAATGGCATTTTGAATCCTCTAAAATGCCACAGGCTTATCAACTTTGATAATTTAGAATGAAAATAAAGATTTTTGGTAACTGAATTAGTTTGATAAGTTCCAAAGATAATCCAGGAACATTAAACAAAAATCTCTATAAAAAACTCATAATCATGTTTACAAAGACAATCAGCCTTGTTTATATTAAACAAAGGCTAAGACACAACATTCAATTCTGATTTAATACAAATTGTAACTGCCCATTTAATGTCAGCCCACAACTTTTAATTCCTTATTAAGAGACACTAAAACTCACACTTATACAAGTTGTAACTATCCATTTAATGACAGCCCCGCAACTTACAACTATTTGTTCTAATTAAGAGACACTAAAACTCACACTAACAAAATTAAAACCCTAACGAACCCTCACAGCAAATTACCCAAACCCAACCTTCTAAAGTTCAAAATAACATCCTAAGATCCAAAACAAACATAATCAAGGCTGATTGGAATCTTATTCTTCAACTGGATAGATCGATTCAAACAATATGGGTTGTATTATTGTCTTTATGATTTGAACATGTTTGAATCATGTTAATAATCTTATGCTCTTCATGCATAGATAGAACCTTGATAGAATTTAGGTGAGCTTGTTCCTTCCAAATATCATCAAGTGAGCACGTTAATGCTTCTTTCATCCTTTTAGCTTTAACTCTTTTCATTGGCCTTCAATAAATGGATAAAGGATCTGATGGAGAACCATGGGCAAGTGAAATACAAGAAGAGAAGCATACATAGTGTGATCCGCCTCAAGGAAGCCTAGGATATGACTTGCATGGACATGAGCTTGCAA